>JAJPUD010024085.1:374-19181 GCA_023553655.1 Myrmecobius fasciatus | reverse complement strand
TGCTCAAAAAGTTATCAAACTGTGCATACCCTTTGACCCAGTAGTGTTTCTACTGGGCCTATATCCCAAAGAGATTTTAAAGGAGGGAAAGGGACCCACATGTGCAAAAATGTTTGTGGCAGCCCTTTTTGTAGTGGCAAGAAACTGGAAATTGAAAGGATGCCCATCAACTGGAGAATGGCTGAATAAATTATGGTATATGAATGTTATGGAGTATTATTGCTCTGTAAGAAACGACCAGCAGGACGATTTCAGAGAGGCCTGGAGAGACATGAACTGATGCTGAGTGAAATGAGCAGAACCAGGAGATCATTATACACGGCAACAAGAATACTACATGATGATCAATTCTGATGGACATGGCTCTCTGCAATAAAGAATTGTCTCAAACCAATTCCAATTGTTCACTGAAGAAAACCATATACACCCAGAGAGAGGGATATGAAATATGGACCACAACGTAATATTTTCATGATCTCTATTGATGTTTGCTTGCATTGTGTTGTTTCTCTGATTTTCTTTTTTTTTCTTGTAGATAGGATTTTTCTTATACAACCTGTCAACTATTATTACATTATTAACATGTAGTGGACTTCCTGCCATGGGGTAAAAGTTGTAATGGAGAGCTTTGTAAAGATCAATGCTGGGGAACTACCCACACATATGTTACACAAATAAAAAGGTTTAATTAAAAAATGTGATAATTTGGTTTTCTCTTTATATTCTAATTCTTTTAATCTTTTTTTTCTTCTATTATTATCAAAGCTAACATTTTTAACATTATTGGATAGTAATGGTGATAGTGGGCAATCTTTTTTCTCACCCTGATCTTATTGGAAATGGTTCTAGTTTATCCCCATTACATCTGATGCTTGCTGATGGGTTTAAATAGATGCTATTGATCATTTTTAAGAAAAACTCCATTTATTACTATGCTCTCTGGTGTTTTAATAATAATTGGTGTTAGATTTTGTCAGATGTTTTTTCTGCATTTATTGAGATAATCATATGATTTTTGTTAGTTTGTTTATTGATATAAGCAATTACACTAATGGTTTTCCTAATATTGAACCATCCCTGCATTCGTGGTTTAAATCCTACTTGGTCAATGGTGTGTTATCCATTGCTGTAATATAACTTGATATAACTTGCTGTAATATCTTTGTGAATATTTTATTTAAGATTTTTTCATCAATATTCATAAGGGAAATTGGTCTATAATATTCTTTCTCTGTTTTGACCCTCCCTGGTTTAGGTATCAGCATCATATCTGTTTCATAAAAGGAATTTTGTAATACTCCTTCTTTCCCTATTTTTCCAAATAGTTGGCATATTATTGGAATTAATTGTTCTTTAAATATTCAGTAGAATTCACATATAAATCCTTCTGGTCCTGGAGATTTTTTTCTTAGGGGGTTGATTAATAGCTTGTTCAGTTTCTTTTTTTTCTAAAATGGGACCATTTAAGTAATTTTTTCCTCTTTTGTTAATCTGGGTAATCTATATTTTTGTAAGTATTCATCCATTTAACTTACATTATCAGATTTACTGACTTTTGGTTGAGTGTAATTGCTTCTATCTTTTGTTCTAATTTCTTCTTTATTGTTGGAACATTTTCCCTCTTCATTTTTGTGACTAACAATTTGATTTTCTTCTTTCCTTTTTCTGATGAAATTAACTTGATTTATCTATTTTGTTATATTTCTTAAAAGCAGCTCTTAGTTTTGCTTATTAGTTCAATTTTTTTACTTTCAATTTTATTAATCTACCCTTTTATTTTCAGAATTTCAAAATTGGTATTTACTTTGGGGTTTTTATTTCTTTTGTTTTTCTAACCTTTTTAGTTGTATGACCAATTCATTGATCTTCTCTTTCACCCACTCATTCTTTAGGGTTAGATTATTTTGTTTCCAATTAATTTTGGTCTATTTTCCTCTGGCCTTTTATAATGAATGTAATTTTTATTGCATCATGATCTGTAAAAAAAAAAGCATTTACTATTTCTGCATTTGATTTTGAGGGTTTTATGACCTAATACATGGTTTGTATTTCCTATCAGTATTCTAGAACTGCCCTTAATACAATTAAAAGCAAATTGGATTGAGAAGGACCAAGAAAACACAATGAAGAAAAGTAGTTTTAGGATATTAAAAGGTGCCCAGAAGTAAGCTACACTATAACTAAGGGGTACTTTATGAGCACTCCATTAAGATGAGAAAAGAACTTTCAGCAAAAGGTCTGCTAGGAGATGTACTCCTCTTTTTGCCACAAGTATTCTGAGACAAAAAAAAATAGAGAAAGAAAATTATAGACTAATTTCACTAATAAATATTGATGCAAAAATCTTACATTAAATATTAGCAAAAAGATTACAGCAATTTACCACCATAATAATGCATTGTAACAAAATGGGGTTTATACCAGAAATATAGGGCTGGTTCAATATCAGAAAAACTATTACCATAAATGATCACATCAATAATAGCATTAACAGAAATCATATGATTATCTCAATCCATGCTGAAAAACCATTTGACAAAATACAGTACCCATTACTAGAGAGCCTGGAAACAAATGGAATTTTCCTTAAAATGAGTAGCATCTGTCTAAAACTACCAGGAAACATTATCTGTAATGGGGATAAGTAAGGAGTACTCCCAGTAAGATTAGAAATTACACAAGGATGTCCATTATCACCACTATTATTCAATATTGTAGTAGAAATGTTAGCTTTAGCAATAAGAAAATAAAAAGAAATTGATTGAATTAGATTAGACAATGAGGAAACAAAATTATTGGTCTTTGCAGATGATATAATGTTATTTTAGAGAATCAACTAAAAAACTTCTTGAAACAACAACTTTAGAAAAAATTGCAGGATATAAAATTAACACAAATAATCTGTATATTAAATTTAAAAGTTTTTGCACAAATAAAAGCAATGTAGCCAAAATTATAAAGGAAGCAGAAAACTGGGGAAAAATTTTTTACAGCCAATGTTTTTGATAAAAGCCTCATTTCTAAAATACATAGAAAACTGAGCCAAATTTATAGTACAAATCATTTCCCAATTGATAAATGCTCAGAAGAAATGAATAATTTCCAAATGGAGGAATTAAAGCTATGAAAAATATGAAAAAATGCTATAAATAACTATGAATTAGAGAAACACAAATTAAAACAACTGTGAGTTACTACTTCACACCCATCAGATTTGCTAAGACAGGAAAGGATAATGCTAGATGTTGGAAGGGATATAGGAAAGGATAATGATAAATGGTGGAGAGGATATGGGAAAACAATTTATTATTCCCTAATAAATTGGTGGAATTGTGACCCAGTTATTCTGGAAAACAATTTGGAACCATGCCCAAACTGTGCTTACCCTGCAGTCTCACTAAGAAATCATAAAAGAGGGAAAAGGATTCAAATGTACAAAAATGTTTGTAGAAGTTCTTTGTGGAAACTGAGTTGGAAATTGAGTGAATGCCCATTAAATGGGGAATGGCTTAAAAAGTTATGCTATGTGAATGTAATGGATTGTTTCGATTCTATAAGAAATGATGAGCAGATTGATTTTAGAAAAGCCTGAAAAGATTTACATAAGCTGACACAATGACTACAATGAGCAGAACTAGGAGAACACTGTACGCAGTAACAGCAAAATTATGTGATAAGAAGACTTAGTTCTTCTCAACATTATAATGATCCAAGACAATTCTAATAAAATTGGAGTACATAAAAATATGCCTTCTTCATTCAGAGAGAGAACTGTGGAGAGTGAATGCAGATTGAAGCTTACTATTTTCACCTTTCTTTTAATTGTTTGCTTGCTTTTTTTCTCGTGGTGTTTTCATTTTTTTCTTTCACATGACTAATATAATTATGTTTAAAATTATCATATATGTATAACATATAAAATTGTTTGCTTCTGAGGGAGAAGCTAGGCAAAGAAGGGGAAAATGGAAAAACACTGGAACTAAAAATCTTATAAAAAGGAATACTGAAAACCATTATTACATATAATTAGAAAAAAATAAAATACTATTGAAATTTACAAAAACAAGTATTCTAAGATTGAACTCACTTTCCTCTGGATTTTGTATGTAATTGTAAAATAGCATGCTTCCAGTGGAGGGAGGAAGAAGCAGGATTCTTCCAACTGTTCTTACTATACCACTTTAGTAAATACCCATTTCTAAAAGTTAATTATGATTAAGTGATTTCAACTGATAATCATTGGGAGGAAGCACCATTAATAGGAACTTATAGACTATAATACAGGGTCCTCTAGAACAAAGCTTCTTAAACTGTGGGTAGTCACCCCATAAGAGGTTGCAAAACTGAATATGGGGGTCATAAAAAAAATTGGCAACCGCAAAAGATATCAAATAATCTACCAAAATTGAATTCTTTGTGTAAAACTAAACACATCCTTCTCATTAATGTGCAAATTTACTTTCCTCTTTAATAATATTAAATGTATATCAAAGAATTGTTTTTAAAATAATTTTCCGTTTTTATTTAATATGAGTAAATGATTGATTTGTATACCTATTTTATATACTTTTATATCTGTTGTCATGTAAAAGTTTCTCCCCTGAAAAGGTGTGACAATTGGAAAAAGTTTAACAAGTCGTGTTCTAAATCTAAGGGGGGAAAGTAGCCAATCACACTCAGGTGACCCAATCTGCCAGTGCAAGTCAGGGTGGAAAAATTAGCCCTAAAATACACGTTTATCCCATGTACCAGAAGTCTGAGAAATTGTCTGATACATTTCACTTTTGCTTTACTTTTCAGTGTATGTTTCCTGCTAGTGATTAAACTTTAAATTCCATGACTCAGAATGTTTTTTCGGTATACTTTTCAGTCATTTCCTTTTCACAAAAGCATTTATTCATTTTTGTAGCAGAGACCATTTTCTATTCCAGTTTGTACCAATTGTGTTACTGGGTTAAATAGATTCCACTTTTTTTTTTATGCAGACTGCCTGTAAGCTCTATTTTCATGACTGAATATGGAACAATATAAGGAGCCTTTTTGGACTTTAGACTGTAATGGAGGCTGCCAATGAACAGGTGTTTCAGTTGTCATTTTTCATACTGCCTTAAGATTTTGTTAATCTAATTCTCAGACGTGGCTCTTTTCCCACAATGAAGTGATTCAGGCCAGTTTCAAAAGACGTGATGGAGAGAGCCATCTGCATCCAGAAAGAGGACTGAAGGAACTGAATCACAACATAGTATTTTAAGTTTTTTGTTGTCATTTGCTTGCTTTTTATTTTGTGTTTTTTTTTCCTTTTTGGTCTAATTTTTCTTCTGCAGTATTACAATTCTGAAATATGTATAGAATAATTGCACATGTTTAACATATATTGGATTACTTGCTGCCTAAAGGAGGGAGAAAAAATGTAACACAAGGTTTTATAAGGCTGAATGTTGAAATTTATGCATATATTTTGAAAATAAAAAGCTGAAAAAAGAGAGAAAAATGGGGGCAGTTAGGTGGCACAGTGGATAGAGCACCCACCAGCCCTGAAGTCAGGAGGACCTGAGTTCAAATGTGGTCTCAGACACTTAACATTCCCTAGCTGTGTGACCCTGGGCAAGTCACTTAAACCCAATTGCCTCAGCAAAAAGCAAAAAAAAAAAAAAAAAAAAAAGAGAGAGAGAGAGACAGAGAGAAAGAGAGAGAGAAAGAATTTGACAATTTAAGTAATTGGAAATTAAAACGGTTTCCTATTAACTGAGTGAATATTCCTAACAACTCAAGTTATGCTATATGTCAAGTCATAATTTGCTTTTGTACATAAATAGCAACATAATTGTTCTGCTTGTTAAGAAAATTGCAATGACTAAGTTATAATAGGAAGCAATCAATCTTTATGAAGTTTAAACAGAAAAAAATTACAATTTATAAAGGAGAGCTCAGAGTCTCTATTTCTATATAACATACTCTTCCAAGATGCAGTCACTTTACATAGAAGCAAAGCATTTTGGCATTAAAAAATTGTTCTTAGCCATTCCCGGTTTTTAAATAGTTAAAGGAGAACTAGATGAGATTGAATAAATAGTCAATGAATGCATTTGAAAGGATATATTAAGCATTTTCTATGTGCCAAAAATTTTTGATTTCTAAAGACACAGAGCAAAAGAAATTAGTACCTGCTCTCAAGAACGTCACAATCTCATATTCTAATTGGAGGAAACAATACATATATAAGAGGAGTTCTACTGAGTGGTTCACAAAACCGAAATCCTAGAAGGGACTAGCCCACCTCCATTGATAAACTGAGAAGGAGCCTAAGAATGCACATAATTGCTTGTTTTCTGTGAGACAGAGGGGGAGATAATTTAGTTATAAAGCTGAAATTCAATTGGTGTAAGAAATTTGTCACAAATAAATACCCTTAATCCCCATCAATTGGAGAATGACTAAGTTGTGGTATATGAATGTAACAGATACTATTCTTTCTATAAAATTATAAACAAGCTGATTTCAGAAAAAAACTGAAAAGACCAAAGGAACCTATGCAGAACCAGAACATTGTAAACAGTAACACCAAGATTGTATGATGATCAACTAAGATAGTCTTATGTCTTCTTAGCAATACAGTGATTCAAGTCAATTCCAATAGACTTGGGATAGAAAATGCCATCTACTTCCAAAGATAGAACTGTGGATACTTAATGTATACTATTTTCACTTTTTTTCTCATGTTTTCCCCTTTGTTCTGATTTTTCTTGGCTTTATGTTTAAAATTATTATACTTATATAATCTGTATCAGAATGCTTGCTCTTTTGGGGAAGGGGAGGGGACGAGAAAAAGGGAGAAAACTATGGAACTCAAAATCTTATAAAAATGCATGCTGAAAACTAACTTTACATGCAACCAGAAAAATATAAAATAATATAAAGTAGGAAAAAAAAAGCAAGTACTCTCTGCCACTGGATGCTGGACTACCATTCTGGAATACATAATTTTAGAAATGTGGGGTATTATGAAATTTAATGACATGTGTGGTGATATAACAACAAGCAGTGACACTTGAACCTAGACAATATTCCTGAGCCTGAGCAAGTCCTCTATCCCCTCTTCTTTCACTATGCTGTCTCTCATGTTTTCTATACATTTCAATTAAGGAATATGCAAATGACAAGTGCCCCTGTGATTTTAAAACATTTTATAACAATTCAGTTTCAAATACTAAAACTCATCTCTCATCTCAATGATTCAAAAGTTAGCTAGATACCTAGGCAGAGTAGATAATTGGGCTCTGAATTAGAAGCATGAAAATCTGTGGTCAAATCTGTCCTCAGATATTTACTACCCGAGTGACCCTAAACAAGTCACTTCACCTGTTTGCCTCAGTTTCCTCAACTGAAAAATGGGGATAATAATGATATATCCCATGTTATAATGAGGATCAAATGAAAATAATATTTGTAGAAAGAACTTATTACAGTGTCTGGCACATAGTATCTGGTCAGTAAATTCTGAAATGCTGAAAATCATAACCCATCTATGTCTACCCATCCAATAAGATATGATCAATTTCCATCTAAAAGGTATACAAAAATTTTCCTCATTTTCCCCACTACCTCAAACGTACCAACAGAAAATGTTCTAACATTCCTTGATAATTCCCTATGCCGTTGTGCTTCTTAATTACTTTGTTAATTATAAGTCACAGCTTACTTATATTCCCATCACATCTTTCTTTCCACTGTTCTCTATGTAATGCTCAACTGTAGTTCTTTGGAGGCAGTAGTGATTTATGCTTCACTAGAATATAGCAAAATCTTAGTTTTGAAAGTAGAAACTTTTATTCCCATAGGAAGTTTGGGGTCATTAAAAAAATGTTCACAAGTTTTCATAAGCAGTTGGTTTGTTCTCTCTACTCTTTTCAAATCTTGGCCCAATTCATTATCCCTACATACCATATTACATATATTGTTATAAAAGCTCTATGGAGTATCCATTCAAATATATGTTGAAATCTGACATTCTTAATACACTTGTTTTTTCTTGTTTTATGTAGTTGATAAACAGTTCAAGCTCCTTTGAATGACTGCAACTTTTCCAAGAAACTCTGCAATGTCTTGGGACTTGGTATAATCAAAGCAATGTCATGCACAAATAAAGGCATATAGAGGATCTCACCCTCTCCCATTTTCTGCTCTCTTTGTGGGATCTTCTTCATCATAGAGGTGAACATTACTGATGAATATATATCCCTATATTTTAAATTTTACCTGAGTTTGGTCATCCAACAGTCATTGAACATGGCTAATTTTGTTATTTTTTTTCCAAGAGGATACACTTTGCTGTAGGTAAGCCTGTAAGAAAACATTTTGTTTTAGCAAATAAATTGTTTCTTCATTATCAATAGACAATAAGCCCAATGGGATCTCGTATGTCCTATGCTTCATTTACGATGAGATGGTAAAGATAAGGGCATATATTAAATATCATTGGTGAAAGTTCTTGTGTTGCCTACTAATGCCCTCACTGAGGATGCCATCAATTTGTGTCCTGTTAACTCACTAAAGATGTATAGATGTATAGATTTGTATAGATGAAAGAGTAGACATATAGATTAGTAATTATTCATGTTTTCAAAGCTTTTCTCCTTCTCCCAGTATAAGGGAGACTTATAAGGTTTTATTCTTCGCATATTTTTGCTTGTCTTTGTTTACATTATATATTGGTCGTTCAATGCCCTCACACTATATTTGTAAGATTTGGTATAGAATAAAATTAGATATATAGGTCAGTAATTACTGATTTTCTGCCACTCATCTTTCTTCTGTATTATTAAAGTACAAAGGTTTTTTTTTTCAGTGACTTTGATATCTTTGCTCTTTCAGATATATTGTACATTGATCCTTTAAATTTTTTACAATTATATTGCTTTTAGTATGAAAGTCTCAATAGATATATAATTAGAAAGATATATATTGCTTTGTTCAACAGAATTGACAAAGACTAATTCATCAAAAAAAATTAATCAATACAAAATAATTCCCACACAAATGAGGACAAAATATCACAAACAGAAACACATTACATATGTGTGTATGTATATATATGTGGAGAGAGAGAAAGAGACAGAGGGGGAAGAGAGAAAGAGAGAAGGAAAGAGAGAGAGATTTTGAAGGAAATAAAACTGAAGGTTTTGAGTGATGCATATACACACATCTAAACTGAGACAGCAAGGTGGCATATGATTAAAACATGGGGCTTGCATTCAGGAGAAGGAAATGGCAAACAACTCTGGGATCTTACCCAAGAATACTCAAAAAGGAGTCATAAAGAGTCAGACAGAGCTCTTGGACTTGGAGGTAGAGAGTTGGAAAAGGATTAAACAACAAAACAAAAGGTGTGTGTGTGTGTGTAGTATTCATAATTGTCCAAAATGCTTGATAAGATTTTACAGAACAGTTTATCTTTTAATCTAATATTGCCTTTTGTAACTATTGATCTCCATTTGATTTTTTAAAAATCCAGCTATTTACTGACTGAAGTATTTTCTGGGCTGTTTTGGTCTCCTTTTTGGTGGTAATTACTTTGCATTAATTGCAATTTTAGATAAAATTATTATAATTTGTCATTTTTATAATCCATTTTTCAGTTGTGATTTTACTTAGCAGATTTATTCTGGATCTAATAAGGTTGAATTTGAAAAGCAATTGCATTTCCAGAAATTCACAGAATAACATTATTTGAATAGTTAAGTTGCAAATACTTTATAGAAATAACATAAGAAAAACCAACTGGAAATCTGCATCTAAGAATACTATATTGATAATTATACTACTAATAACTATTTCTTTCCTAACACGATCTCATAATAATTTATATGTAAACTCTCTTCCTCTACAAATAACATAAAGTAAGGAAGAGTGAAAAGTTGACAAGCTGAGGGTCAGAAAAATTAAGAGGTACTTAAAGCTCCTCATAGTTTTGAAGCATGATGCTAGAGAAGCCAGTATTTCAAGTATAATCCTGATAGGAGAGAGACAGACAAAAATAACACTCTTTTCCACATAACCATTAACTGTACTCTTGACAACATTATCAAAATTGCACTCATGAACACAAGGGCAAGAGAATGTAGATGCTTCAGTGCAAGTTAAATTTATTAATGGGAAAAATAATTCCAAGCATATGTGCTAAAATTAAAATGCTAGTTTCATAACTCCATGTAGAACAATGTTTATTACATTTTTAATTTGTTATTCCCAAATCATTTATCCCTTACATTGATTATTTCTCTTAATGATATTAAAGAATTAAAAGAATCTATTCAAGAACTTCAAAACTCTATTCAAGAAATAAAAAATATATTATGATCTTTGGCATGAGACCTGATAATGAAAACAAATATTACATGCTTTAAGACTCTGCTTACCCCCCATTTAAAATCAACTTTAAATTTTTCTATGAGGAATTTTTTTCATGAGAAAAAAAGACTGTTACAATTTTTGTATTGGATTGGAAATTATTTTCCATCATAAAGAATTTTAAATGGATTTGTCAAAATATTTTCTTTAATCAATATTATTTTCTCTAAATATGAAGGGAATTTAAAATGTACACACTATACACACACACACACACACACACACACACACACACACATATATATATATATATATATATATATATATATATATAATGATATGTGATTTGGAAGTTAGTTATAAGGTATTGAAAAATTAAAAGAGGGTGAGAAGAGAAAGGTGAATACCACTACTGTGAATGTTCCAGAAACAAAAAGCTGCAATGATGTATTCAACCTTAAAACTATCTGTCTAACACTATGTTCTGATGGAGAATTGCTGTTATTTAAATATTTTAAAAGTCATAAATGTATTTTAGTAGTGATATGTCAAGATTACCCAAAAAGTAAATATTTGTATTAACCAAACTTTAAAGAGGATAATAAAGGGAAAAATACAATAAATAAAATGATAAAAATAACCCTTTCCCTCAGTACTTATTTAGGTAAATAGCAGATTTTTAATAAAGATATCACATATCTTTCTTATATCAGATACTTATCAGATTCTTAATAAAAATTTGTCAACTGAATATTTAGAATAACTGGAGGACTATAATTGACCACTAGGTGACACTCTTTTGTGAAAAATACTTTTATTAATATAAGTCATCCTGTCTTGATTATTTTGTTTTGTAAAAATGGGGTTTGTTCTGTAAGGAATTTCCTTAAAGTGAGTGTAGTTTTTTGTTTTTTGTTTTTTGTTTTTTACTATAGTAACCTTCAAACTATACACAAAAATGAGAATACCATTAAAAAGTTATAAAATATAAAACTGGATTTTGTAAATTAATGTTTAAAGCTATGATGATATCATTTAATTTGACATGTCTTTAAAACCTAGTAGATGCAAGTAGAGGCAATGTAATATAGGGACCATACTGATGGACTTGAAATTAAGTCAATGCTAAAATATGGGAAGATGCAGAGGTACATGCAGGTATGATGTAGGAAAGAGAAAAGAAATTTCCTAAGAATTAAAACTATCATCAAATGTGAAACCAATTACCTCATCAATGAATGTATTTTAGAAAAGATTAGATGGTCACTTATTGGATAGATTGAAGAAAATTCTTTTTTTTAGGAAAGTGCTAGATTCCATGACTACTGAAGTTCTTTCCTAATATAAAATTCTTTGAATTTTTTGAAATTATCACGCTGAGGTACAAATGGTAAGTCACTAATGTTTCCTATTTCAGTTTTTGGGGACCAAATAAAATTTATTGTTAACTATTGTTGGTTAATATGAAGGATAAACAAGTAATAATATAATAAATAAGCCACCTTCCCTGGCCTTAAATAGGTTGTCACCTAATTATGTAGGTAAGACATTCAAATACACAAAACTACACATGATCAGTATTATAGAAAAGGATCAAAAGAAATACTAGAGGAGGTCAGAAAAAGGTAAAGATCATTTCCATCTATATTCAGATATCAGAACTTTCAATAATAGAAAGTTTAAAACAGGTTTGGTCAGGTGATGATACAAGGTGACTACATCTGGGTCTTGTCTTCACAAGCCAGACATTTTTGAACAGTATTCTATTCTTAAGACACCAATTACATACTCCCCCTCCTCCTCCCTCATACCTTTTCAACAGAAAATAAGGAAAGATATAAACTATAAAGTATTATCAAAATCTACTTAATTACCAAACAGGAAGCTTCTGTCAGCAACTTCTCACAAAAATAGCAGTAAATCCAGAGCTGCTATATTACACTTGGAAGGGCATAAAATGCCTCTGTGCTTCCACTGGTGTTGACTTTGTCTTGTTGTTGTTAATGATAAAGGCTTACCTATATACTTGATTGTAAGTATATTACTCTCCAACACCATTCCCCAGTTCACAACTTGGGGAACTCTTCAAATCTCCTGGAACTTTTATAAAAGATTCAGTTTGAGTACTAAGATGAAAATAGATTTAAAATTATTATACATGTGTAATCCATACCAGATTGTTTATAAGTGATTATAAGAAAGGGGAAAATACTAGTTGTAACCTGCATGAGGAAACACTTAGGAGATATTGGAATTCTCCCTTCTCTAATTATACCTGGCTATTAGCTTTCCATTAAGAATTCTAATTTAAGTCATTATCAGTATCATCATTAACTTCATCAGAACCTAATTAAGTACAGAACAAAGACAAGAAGTAGTGTGGATATGGGAATAAAATCTCAGAAGAAAAACTAGCAAAAAAGCAGAGGACAAAAAAAAATTACAAAGTTTTTTGTCAAAACTCTTCTGTAATCCTCACTGGAACAAGATTTCCCTTCCATTAACATTATAAGTTTGGAATCTTTTGAATTTGATAATTATTCACCATGGGATATGCCACATTGTAAGCAATAACTCTACTATTCCTATTTGAAAATAGGAGCTTTCATAGGTATTTATCATACATGATTACAACTCTACAAAGAGTACTTGGAAAGAATCTTAACTCAAAAACAAATGGACCAAATTAGTACACGATTCTTTTTAAGGGAAATTTAATGCTAATAAAATTCTAACAATGGCTCACACAGAACATTCACATGAAGGTCACACATAAAATGGAGAAATGGCCTGGGATTATACTTTTCCAAAGTTATTGGAATTTGGAGTGCATTGATTAGCATTCTGGAAAACTTTAGTTAAGCAGTTTCCAGCCTGAAGTCTGGAGAAAAGGAAAGAAAGTTTTCCCAATATCTAGAACTGATGGTCCAATTAGTTTAAAGACAGAATAGACAGGACTACTATCAAGCACTGTAGTGTGACAAAAATTTTATGTCCCTTTCCTACTATTACATGCTGGGATAGCTGTTATATTTACTATGTCCTGATTTGACTACTTTTATCTGGTCTTCCTAATAAAGATGAGGATTCTGAAAATTCCTGGATTTTTTTTTATTCAGAGTCAAGTGATTAGGGCTGCTAACAATATTAAATAAATTATTTAGAATGTATTTAATTTAATTTAACTCCTATTGTGACAAATTATCTGAGCATATTTTTTTTTAAATCAACATAACAGCTAATTAATTTTCAAGTCTCAAATTGGTTTCTATTATTGCATTTTTCTAAACTTAAAGATAGCCATGGTGGTCAATGAAAAGTGAATATTACTTTTCTTAATTTTAAATTAAATTCAGGAACAATTTTGAATTATATAACAAAAGCAACAATCTGTTCATACCCTTTGACTCAATGGTACCACTTCTAGGCATACAACCCAAGATCAAAAAAGGGTCTTTAAGCTACCAAAATATTGGGGCAGCTAGGTGGCACAGTGGATAGAGCACCAGCCCTGAAGTCAGGAAGACCTGAGTTCAAATCTGGTCTCAGACACTTAACATTCCCTAGCTGTGTGACCCTGGGCAAGTCACTTAACCTCAATTGCCTCAGCAAAAAAAAAAAAAAAAAAGATACCAAAATATTCACCAAAACACTGTCTATGGCAGGAGGAGGAGGAGGAAAGAGGAAAAGAGAAAAGAAGGAAAGGAACAAAGGAAAGAATGAAAGGGAAAAAGAAACAAAGTATTTAGCATGTGAATGTAATGTAACATTGACTACATCATAAGAAATAATCAGTAAGTGGGCTGCAAACATGACAATACTTGTATGAAGTGATTCAAAATAAGAAAGATGTAAGAAAATAATATACACTAAGCAATAATAGTATAAACACAAGGAACACTAAAATAAAGAATGGTAGGTATTTTGGTATGTAGTTAATAATGAGTAATTTCAGCACTGGAGAAGGTATGATATGTACTTCCTTTCTGTGGAGAGGCAGGGAAATATGGGTGAAGAGGATTACATATACTATTAGATGTAAAAATCATTCTGCTGGCCAGTTTGGCTGAACATTTTTCTTTCTTATAAAAAAACTCACCAAATAAAAGAAATGATTATGACTTACAAATATAATTTTCATATAATAAAACTATTAATAATCATTAAAATAAATAAATTTATAACTGGTCAAACTATTATAAAAAATTATTCGGAACCATATGAGAAATATCATTAACCAATCCATCTTTATTGACCCTAGTGGCTCCACTACTAAGATTTTCCCCATATAAGTCAAAGAAAAAATGCATCATATATAACAAAATACTCACTTTTGAAGCACCTTTTGTAGTAGTTAAAAAAAATTAGAAGCAAATGTGATGAAATTAATGCAATATAATAGAAAATCATTGAGTCATAAGAAAGAATGAATATGACAAAATCAGAGAAATGTAGGGAAGCATTTTTTATATTGATGAGGGTAATAAATAGAATTCCTATAACAAGGGTATTTCATTGAAATTTTTTTCAATTGCCATTCTAGGTCCTGATTGACTGCCAGCCCCATAGTAATAAAGCATTGAAATAATTTTGTATGGTAAAGCAAGCTCTAAGTAGTCCCAAGATCCTCACATATGTTAGTGAAAGGTGGGACGGCTTGCTGTAACACTTAAAAAAAAAAAAACAAAAAAAAAAAAACAGCTTCCTCTTCTTGAATCAACCTCTTAACCCTGGCTGCTAAGAGGATATAATATACTCTGTCTTCTCCACTTTCAACCTCTGCTACTATAGATCATGAGTTGAATTCAGCCAATTTTATGTTTTATTTGCTGAGTAGATAACTGAGTATCAATCTCAAGATGGACACGTCCAGTATAAGGGATGGTCCTGTCAGGTTAAGTAAAGATCCTAGAACTAAAGAGATGTATATCTATATGAGGCAATGGAAGTTATAGGTTTATGGCAAAAAAAGATTTCTGATCAGAGAGGATAGCCATCAGCAAAGGATTGCCCAAGCCTGACTATTTTACCAACATTTATTTACTAGGAGTCATTTGAAAAGTGTTAAGCTTAAGTGACATGTAAAATATCATATAAATGATCTACAAAATTCTTACTGTTCTGATAAGGTTTAAAGTGATCAAGTTATGAGTTCATAACCGTTGTTATGATATTGAATGCTGTTTTAAGTTTGTTTGGGTCAAATGCATTCTCTTGTATATAGAAATAAATTATCCATTCCATATTTGATTCAGATTATTCTTTTTTTTTCTTTTTAATCTTCTCTTTTGGGGGAGAAATCCTAGACAAGACTCATAAGTAAAACAATTCCTGAAGATACCAGGAAAGTGTTTTTTTGGTTGATTTTAATGAGCAACTAAATTTGAGGACAAGGAATCTAGCCCCTCTTTTAACTGCCAGGATCCTTAGAAACTGAAGATCCTTATCTCTATCCCAGGGAACATCTAAGTGGGACAGTGGATAGAACACTGCCCCGAAATTAAGAGAGCCTAAGTTCAAATCTGTCATCAAACAATTACTAGCTGTGGGATATTGGGTAAAACATTAATTCTGATTGCTAAACCTCTTAGTACTTCTCCCAATACAGCAAAAGAATCTCATCTCCATGAGTAGAAGGAATTTTCTATGCTAAGGAACTCATAGATCCAGATTTTTTTAAAAAATGAAAATGACACTAGAAGATATCCAAATTCTTTTTAATAGCAATGACTAATCTGGACCCAAGAGAACAAATGCTATAACGCCATTTTCTCTTTCAGGAAAGAGATAAGATACAATGGATGTTCCCTCAGATGTAGTCTCCATGTCAAGCTTGTTTTTTTGGTTTTGGGGTGATGGGTGGAGATTGGTTTGGTTGAATTATTTTTGGTGTTAAAAAAGAGTATTCATTGTGTGTTTGGGGAGCTTATAAAAGGAAACTACTACAATGTAAGCAAGCCATATACAAAACATTAAAAATGAATTAAATTAAGACTTCCTCACTTTCTCGTTGTACTCATTTCTGCCTCTACAGGTTAAGTGGCTTGGTTTTTCTTGGCCCATCCTCAACCATAAACACCAGTAAACTGCTAAAACTTTCCAAGTAAGCAAAGGTCTATGTGCCAGGTGTATGTCAATCTTCCTTTCATTGCTGCTAATGGAAAGGGAAAAAAAATCACACTATACAGCTTGCTTATTTTAGCTATAAACAATTACTAGTTTTTCATGTAGAAGTTTTAAGGTCTGGGCAGGTGTATGTCTGCTTCTCTGAAATCTCATTTGAACTCACTATTTAATCTACATTTAAGAATATTTATATTATTTTCATCCAGTTATAATTCACTTGTGTAATGGATAAACAGTATTTAACTTGCAATCAAGAAGACTTGGGGGCAGATTGGTACACAGTGAATAGAGCCCTGATTTAAGAAACAGGAAGACTTATATTTCTGAGTTCACATCTTTCTTAAATACTTACATGACACTTTATTAATGACTTAAACTTGTTTGCTTCAGTTCCCTGAGGCTTGGTTTCCTCATTTCAACATAGATGGCTGCCAAGGTCTTTTCCAGATGAAAATTCATGCTTCTTCAATCCTATTATTCTCCCTAGTTACTTGTAGAAACAACATATTTTTATTTGGATTATACATATACATTCACTTTTTTTACATATTCTCTTATGAATCAAGGTGCGAGACAAAAATCAGAACAAAAGGGAAAAGCCATGAGAGAAAAAAAACAGAAGAAAAAGAAAAAAATGAACATAGCATGTGTTGATTATATTCAATCTCCATAGTTCTCTCTCTCCCTGATTGTGGATGGCATTTTCCATCCAATGTTTATTGGGATTGCTTTGGAAGCTCTATCTTAATTGATCATTGTATAATCTTGCTTGTTTTGTACAGCATTAAGTCATGTAAATCTTTTCATGCCTTTCTAAAATCAGTCAGTTCATAATTTTTATAGAACAGTAATATTCCATAATTTATTCAGCAATTCAATTGATGGACATCTAGTCAGTTTCCAATTATTTGCTACCACAAAAAGAGCTGCTGCAAAAATTTGTGTACTTTTGGATCATTTTCCCTGCTTTATGATTTCTTTAGGATACAGATCCAGTAATCACACTGCTAGATCAAAAAGTATTCACAGTTTTATGGCCCTTTGGAAATGGTTCCAAATTGCTCTCCAGAATGGTTGGATCATTTCATAACTCCACCAAAAATGCATTAGTGTCCTTGTTTTTTTTTTACATTCCCTCCAACATGTATCATTATCTTTTCCTGTCATCTTAGCCAGTCTTAGAGGTGTGATGTGGAACTTCAGAGTTGTTTTAATTTGTATCTCTTTAATAAATAGTGACAGAGCATTTTTTCACATGACTATAGATGGCTTTAATTTTTTCATCTGAAAACTTTCTGTTCATATCCTTTCTCCATTTATCAATTAGGGAATTTACTTGCATTCTTATAAATTTGATTCAATTCTTTATACATTTTAGAAATGAATGCTTTCTCAGAAATGCTGGGCTACAAAAAATTGCCCCCAGCTTTGTTCTTCCCCTCTAATATTGGGTTGCTTTAGTTCTGTTGGTAGAAAATCTTTTTAATTTAATGTGATCAAACTTGTCCATTTTGCATTTCATAATGTTCTCTAGTTCTTCTTTGATCATAAATTCCTCCTTTCTCCAAAGATCTGATAGGTAAACTATGCCTTGCTCTCCTAATTTGCTTATACTTTATTCCTAAATCATGTATCTACTTTGACTTTATTTTGACATGAGGTGTGAAATGTAGGTCTATGCCAAAATTCTGACATATTATTTTTCACGTTTCCCAGAAATTTTTGTGAAATAGTGAGTTCTTTTCCCAGAAATTAGAGTTTGGGGATTTATCAAACACTGGATTACTATAGTCATTGATGATTGTTTCATGTGTCTCTTACCTATATTGAATAATAGTGGTGATAATGGGCATCTGTTTCACCCCTGATTTTATTGGGAATAATCTAGTTTCTCTTAATTAAAATAATGTTTGCTGATGGTTTCAGATAGATGTTGCTTATCATTTTAAGGAAAACTCCATTTATTCCTATGCTCCCTAGTGTTTTTAATAGGAATGTGTGCTGTATTCTTTTAAAAGCTTTTTTCTCCATCTATTGAAATTGGTATTGTTATTAATATGATCAATCATGGCAATGATTTTCCTGATATTGAACCAGCCTGCAGTCCTAGTATAAAACCTACTTGGTCATAGCATATTATTCTGCCATAAGTTTTTTTTTTCTTTTTTTTTTTTATTTTAGAAGAACAACTTTTACGGATGGGATGAATGGATAAATAAGACAAAGCAATAACCAACAGTAGAAAGGAAGAAGCTAAAAGAAAAAAGATGATGAAATATACATATAATTGACTATAGAGTAGATATGGTCATTACAAAGGAAACTTTTTTTTTT
>JAJPUD010024084.1:0-12599 GCA_023553655.1 Myrmecobius fasciatus | reverse complement strand
AGAGAGAGAGAGAGAGAGAGAGAGAGAGAGAGAGATAGAGAGAGAGAGAGAGAGAGAGAGAGAGAGAGAGAGAGAATGTTAAATAAGTTCTCCACCCATTGCTTCCCAAGAGAAAGTCTCTCTTGATCTGGATTTACATGTTGTTACACACATTATAAAGATGCAATTACATGTTGCAATTATGTGATTGCACGTATTTACATTAATTATGCAATTATATGTAGTTATAGTAATCATGTCAATATACAACCATTTGAAAAATTACTTTCAATAAAGTCAATGAAATTCATACAAGAAAATATATCTTGAAAGAGCATTAAGCTATTATGTAACTTAAGCCACATAAATTTAGTTATAAATATTATGAATTGATTACTTTGATTACTTTTCATACATTTAAATAAGATTTTACATCTACTTAAATTTCAAACAGCTATAGATTTGATTGTTAACTACGTAATTGTTATATTTCTCAACAGTCTCTGTCACAATGTCAAGGAGGAAATACTCAGGAAAATGACTCAAAAAGGATAAATTGATTATAAAGGAACATATATAATATGACATTTCATACAATGCTTGATTAATACATCATTGATGTCCTGTTGGTCATTACTTCTTGTATAGAATGGTTTCATGGAAAGTCATTAACATTATTTATTTAAACAAAAACACATGCCAAGATCATTCTAATTTGGTAAGAGAGAATATGGTAACTTAATAATGTAAAGCATTTGAAAAAATGTTAAAATGAAGAAGTGAACTCTATAGGTGAAATATTAGTTATTGAAGTTATAAGTTGAAACTTACAGCTCAATGACAGTAAAAAAATCATCGTGATCAAGCCCCTGCCATTTGTAATATACTCTCTCTATTTTCCCATCCTCCTACCCTGTTGAATTATAGTAACAGTAGTTACCAGCACCACTATTAAGCAAGCACCTTATTAGCAGAGTCATTCAGAACTGAGGCAGTGGACAGCACCCATTCTCCTTTTTAAGAAAGAAGAAGGCTAACAAACAAGGTTGGCTTGAATTTAATTAGGCTGGCTCACTTTTATGCCTTTTGGTGGTCTAGATTATTCAGACTGTGAATAAAATTCATGTGAGTATTTAGTATGTGTTGTGCTTTATTATTTGGAAGATAGAGAAATTTCTGAGATGAATAGATCTTTTTTTCTTTTATATAACATGTTCTAGGTAAGAGTAGCTAAGAGAAAATGTATGTGTTTTTATGTGTTTATTTATGCACTTTTCACTTAGTATCTGGTGTCTTGTGGTAGTAGTCTATATTAACACTGCATGAGATGGGGTCAAGTGTTATAATAAAACTTTAAGCCATGATAAGGTCTTTTAGCGTGAGTAACAAATGTTCTAAGATACTACTTCATTATGCAAAGTGTATATTCAAACTGAGTTAAAACAACAATAGCAAAACAATTTATAATTTGGGTAGAAATATAAAACAAACAAAAAATATTGGCTTAGATTATAATACCTTCCTTCATTTTAGATTTTTAATGGTCTTTCACTCTTACCTATACTTTCAACATTAAAATCCAAGAATCTAAGAACTTGAAGTGACTTTAGAGATCATCTATGTCAAAGTCCTTATTTTACAAATGATGAAATTGACTTGCAAAGGCAAGGTCAGGGTGGGGAAAGGAAGGTGAACAGAACATATATATTTTCTTGTATAAAGTTACATAGTGAGTTGGTGGCAGAAAATGCATTGGAATCTTAATTCCTTGTGATCTTAGGTGAGTCACCCTTTTAGACCTCAGTTTCCCAAGCTTTAAAATGAGTTTTATTATTAGATGAACTACAAGTTCCTTTTTCAGTTTGAAATTCTATAATAAGGAAGAATGAAAAGAAACTTTGGGTTTTCTTAATTCTTGATTTTTTGTCAATTGTTGTTTCCATCATTCCCCATTGTTTGCCTAATTAACAACATGATCCCTAATTATAACTATATCAGTTTAGTCTGATTCTAACCAATATAGTTCTTTTGCTCTTGTTCAAATGGATCATTCTATGTCTCTGAGATATGTTGCTCATTCTTTTTACTCTTGAGACCTTGAATCATTTACAGCAAGCTTAAATTAGTTCCTGGTTTCATCATTATTTACTTTTCCAAAGTGGTGAAGCCACTTTAAATTACTTGTTTTTGAAAACTTGTTACATTTTCAGTTTATGATTGCTGTTTGAAAAAAAATGTTCTGCCATAAGTTTGGCTTTTTGTATCTGACAAGTCTGTAAAAGAAAGAAGTATCTATCAGAAAATAGCTTGTAAAAGTTGTAAGTCGCTAGGGGCAACATCAGTTCCTAAAAGAGGTGCTTAAATAAACATCTTGCTCAGCAGCTTGCCACTGGAAATAATAATATCACATTTCTATAGTGCTTTGTGATTTACAAGAATGAGAATGGACAAAAATATATAGATTGCTCAGAAGCCTCATGCCTTTAGGTCATAATACTTTCCTTGAAAATGAATTTGCAGGCACTGGGTATGAGGAATACCGAATCATATAATGAATATTGAAATAGATTATATTCTAATAGACTGGAAATGTGGGTCTCATTCCTAACTCAATTGTCCATATACAATCAGATGGTTGTCTTATAGTTAATATCAAAATGAATTCAAAAGAGAAGTAAAAATAGTAACAAGGAAAAACTATGGGATACAAGTGAAACAATTTAATTTCTCATTCGTTAATGAAGTCATTGGAATTTTCAAAAATTAAAAGGAGACATGGACAACATAAATAATATTGATACCAAGTTTAATGACTTTATCTGAAAGTTTAACAAATATAAATTAACTGCCACAATAAGAAAACCAAAATAGCCCACCTTAGCCAAAAAACATCTGACATACTAGTAGATCTGGCACCATATTTGAAGTTTTATAGACTTCTGACACTTACAAAGCTTTGGGACAACAGGCAAGTCATTTAACCTTTCTAGACCTAAAGGCCTTCAACCACTGAAGAAGCTAGGTCACATAGTGGATGGAGTGCTGGAATTGAAGGGAGGTAAGATTAGCTGTGTGACTATGATTGAATCACTTAATCTATTTGTGCTGTTGTTGCATAATCTATAAAATAGATAGGGCAATGTATCTATCAATGACTATACTGGAGTTGTATATAAACTTGTCTGAAAAATATGAAAAAAGGTTAATATAATTATGGGCAGCATTGTCTCATAAAATAAATAAATAAAACAGTGGATGATGAAACCAGTTTAAATAAATCTCGGCAAGATATCCAACTTTAAAAAAATCATCCCAAGGTCATTCAAAAATGAAAATGGAAGGATACTTCAAACAAAAGAAAAATAGAAAAGATTTGGAAACTTTAACAATTTTTTCCACTAAGGAGAGGGAAAATATCAAACTTGAACATCAATATTAATGTAGGAAGTAGAAAAAGCAATAGTAATAAAAATTTATTTAATATATTATTTTTCCAGGCTGTATGCTAAGTGCTTGGAATTTTTCCTACCCACTAGTTGCTTACATTTTAATGAGTGAGATATCATATAAAAGATTAGGTACATATGAGACAAAGCACATATAAAAGATAATCTCAAAGTAGATAGGTCTAGAGCTGGGAGGATAGGGAAGGTCTCTTATAGAAGATGGGATTTGAGCTGAGACTTGAAGGACAACAGGGAAATCAAGAATGTGGGTGGGAAGGAAGAACATTTCAAGTATGAAGGACAGCCAGTATAGAGATAGAACATGAAATATACATTTTGAGAAATAGAAAAGTAGACCAGTGTAGCTGGATTCTAGAGTGTGAGAAAAGTCCCTGGAAAGATAGGAAGGAGCAAGGATATGGAAAAATTTAAATTCCAAACAGTGCAATTTAAAATTGATCCCAGAAGTAGCAGAGTATCACTGGTATTCATTGTGTAGATGAGTTACCTGATCATACTTCATGCTTTAGGGAAATCACTTTAAGCAGCTGAGTCAAGAATAGATGGAGATGAGAAGAGACTTGAGGTAAGGAGATAAATTGGAAGGTTGTTACAATACTCAAGGTAAGAGGTGAGGAGGATCTTAATTAAAGTGTCAGAAGGGGATACATGTACATGTAAGAGATGATACAGAGGAAAAAAGATTGGAAAAAATAGAAATGTGGTATGAATGACAATGAAGTTTATTCTTATTGGTTTTTTTTTGGTGGTGAAGCAATAGGGATTAAGTGACTTATCCAGAGTCACATAGCTAGGAAGTGTCAAGTGTCTGAGACAATATTTGCCTCCTAATTTCCAGATCAGTACTCTATCCACTATGCCATCCAGCCACCCCAATTGCAAAGAGTTTTAAAATGACATTAGGATAGCTTGTACACCTAAGAATCAGGGAGAATGATAGTGTCTCTAGACCGCATTTAAAAAAAAAATTAAAAGAGGTTTAAAAAGAAAGAAAATGAGTTCTGAGTTCAAAATACTGTATTTGAGATACCTATGAAACATTTAATGCAAGATGTCCAAATGCAATCAGTGATATTGAACTGTATGTCAGGAGAGAGGCCAATGTTAGATATATAAATCTAGGAATAATTTGCATAGAGTTGATAATAAAACCTATGATATCATCAAGTGAGATATTATAGAGAGAAAAGAGAACTTTGAATAGAGATGTGGGACTCATCCACAATTAATGAACATGCTGTGAAGGAAGAGAAACAAATGATAAATGATCAGATTTGTAGGAAGAGAACCAGGAGAGAATAATGTCACAAAAATCTAGAGAGAAGAGAGAATCTAGAAGGAAAAGGTGACGAGAATACCAGTTATGTTAGATCAGGAATGTTGAAGATTGAAAAAAGGTCATAAGATTTGGCAATTAAGGGATAAATGGTACATTTGGAGAGAAAATACAGGTATAGAAAGCTCTTTAAAATACTAAACAGAGGGAAGATAGAGGGGGAGACATAGAGATAGACAGGGAAAGGGGGATTCATATATGAGGGCACTGAGGGCAGATATATAAAAGGGGAAAGATGGCAAAGATCTAAGACAGAGTCTTAGCCCTTATCTTTTAAAAAAATAAATTCTGAATTTATTAAATGCCACGTAGGCATTTCATATAGAAAGAAGAACAAAAACAAGATTATACATGAAAAAGCAAAACTGTAAAAATGCAACTTGTTTTTCTTTGTAATTATATAAAAATTGGCACTTATTTTCAAAACTTACCTGCACATTTATATTTATTATTGATTTCTCAGTGATTCTCTTCTGTGTGGTTTTAAATGCTCAAGACCCTCTTTTCTTACTTATTTTTTGTTTTGTTTTGTTTTGGTTACTATCATTAAAGCCCTTTCCCCCTTGAAGCCCTCATGGTAATTTGAAAGAAAAAAAAAAGCAAAAACCTTGCATCAAATTTATATAATAAAACAAATTCCTACATGTGTAATATCTGGAAATGTATGTCTTATGCATTTGAGTTTATCACCTCTTTTCATGAATTAAGTAACATTTCATCATGAGTCCTTTAGAATTTTTGTTGACCATTGAATTGATGAGTTCTTAAGTTTTTCTCAGGTGCTTTTCTTTACAATATTGCTATCATTGTTGTATAAATATTCTCTGTGTTCTCATTTCACTCTGAATTAGTTTGTGCAAGTCTTCCTAGGGTTCTCCAAAGCTGTCTTTTTCACCAAAATATATAATGATACTATGTTACATTCATATGAATAATTTATTCAACAACTTCTTAATGGATATGCATCTCCTTCGACTCCAGTTCTTTCTCAACATAAAAAGTTGCTGTAAATATATATATATATATATATATATATATATATAGTTTTTTCCCCTTTCTGGTGATGCCATCATCTCACATAAATTCAATGATTATATGCAGATGATTCTCATATCCATTTAGTCAACCCTAATCTTTCTGTTGACCTTCAGAATTTCATCACCAACTACCTAGTGGATCATGAAATTGAATATTCTTATAAACACCTCAAACTCAACATGTCCAAAATACAACTTATTATTTTTCTTCAGAAAGATCTTCTTTTGAGCTTCCTTATTATCCAGATTGCTCTCCAGAATGGTTGAATCATTTCAAAACTCCACCAATAATGCATTAGTGTTTGAGTTTTCTTACATCCCCTCCAGCATTTATGATTAACTTTTCTTCTCATCTTAGTCAATCTGAGAGATGTGAGGTGGTACCTCAGATTTGTTTTAATCGCCATTTAATTAATTGTGATTTAGAACATTTTTCATATCATTATAAATGGTTTTAATTTCATCATCTGAAAATTGTCTATTCATATCCTTTGACCGTTTATCAATTGGGAAATGATTTATATTCTTTATTTTATTTATTTATTTATTTATTTATTTTTTTTGCTGAGGCAATTGGGGTTAAGTGACTTGCCCAAGGTCACACAGCTAGGGAATGTTAAGTGTCTGAGATTAGATTTGAACTCAGGTCCTCCTGATTTCAGGGCTGGTGTTCTATCCACTGTGCCATTTAGCTGCACCATGATTTATATTCTTATAAATTATTCACATTTCTATATATCTTTTAGAAATGATACCTTTAAAAAAAGAAATGATACCTTTATTAGAAATACTGGTCGTAAAGATTTTTTCCCAGCTTTGAACTTTCCTTTTAATCTTATTTTTGCTGGTTTTGTTTGTACAACCCTTTTTTAATTTAATGTAATCAAAGTTATCCATTTTGCCTTTCATAATGTACTCTAGTTGTTCTTTGGCTATAAATTCTTTCCTTCTCCAAAGATCTGACTGGTAAATAACCCCTTGTTCTTCTAATTTGTTTATAGTATCCTCTTTTATGCCCAAATCATGTATCCATTTTGACCTTATTTTAGTATGGGGTGTGAGATATAGGTCTATGCTGAGTTTCTGACATTATTTTCTAGTGTCCAGTCCTTGACACTCTCTTCTGCCTGACATTCTACTTTTACAATGTATCACTTTCATATTCTCCTCCTACATATTGATCTTTTCTACTCTATCTCTTGCTGTGGCTCTTCATTTCTCTCCCACTCTTTAAATACATGTGCAATCCTAGGTTATGCATCCCTTTTGCCCCTAAGATTCCTTCTTTGATTGTATCATTGACTGAAAGATTCAGTTTTCAGTTCCATACAGGTAATTTCCATACCTGTGTCTCTATCACTCAACTCTCCTGCAGATTCTAGTACTATATTTCCAGCTACTTGTTGCCTATTCCAATCAGACTATTATGCTGACATCTCAGTCTCAATACACCTAAAATAAAGATTGTTGTCTCCTTGTCTTCTCTAAGGAGATGCTCTCCTCCTAGCTTCCCTTTTTCTATTAATTCCATTACATTTCTATTTTATAAGATAGTTATCTGAAAAAAATACAAATTTATACACATAGCTTAAATCACTTAAAATATGAATTTTTTGTTCTTTTTAATCATTGTTGTTATTATTATTCCATTTAAAAAAGACATAAATTTAGCTTCATCTTCAACTCTTCCTTTGACCCCAATCATACACATTCCTCTAATCACAAAGTTCTGACATTTTTATCATTGTAATATATTTTATATTTTACCTCTTCTCTTCAATCCTAATGAATTCATTCTAGATTAAACTTCAATCTCTTCTCCCTCACATCAGTGTAATTTCTTGCTAACTTATCTTATTACCTAAAGTCTATTCTATATTCATTCATAAAAGCACAGGATGAAAGGGATCCGAGACATCATCTAGTAACATAGTACTTACATACTGCTTTAAATTTTATCAAGGACTTCACCTATATTATCTCATTTGCTCTTTACAACAGCATTGTAAGGTAAGTGGTATCATTCACCCCATTTTTACAGATGAGGAAATTTTGGCTGAGAGAGATTAAATGACTTGCTTAAAATAGTTATAGCTGGTGATCCAGGAAGGATCAAACTCTGCTGTTCTTTATTCCAAGGCAATCACTCTATTCATTATGTCACTTGGATATCTCTAGTGCCATCTAGTTCTATCTGTTCTTATGTCTATTCTCTATAAAAAAAAAGAATTGGGAAAATGGTTTGAGAGAATGGCAGCAATATGGCAGCATATCAAATGTCAAGAAGATGCTCGTTTGTATTGTTATCAGTGGAATTAGCTTCTTGAAAATTTGATTTTGTAAATCTAAATTTTGCTTCCTTCATTTCTTGATTCAGTAATAATTTGTTAAGTGATGACTCTGTGTAAAACCATGATGAATCCTTGAGGAATTAAAGTACATGTAGTTTGCTACTTGCTCTTATGCATCTTAGAATTCAATACTGAATGGAACTGTAAAATGTTACAACCATTTTGGAAAGAAATTTGGAATTATACAAACAAAATTACTAAAATGCCCAAACCCTTTAAACCAAAGATTCCATTACTGGGCTTATACACTACAAGCAACCAAAAAGAATAAAGCCCCTATATATACCAAAATATTCATAGCAGTGCGTCCTATGATTGCAAAGAATTGTAATTGATTTTGGAATGACAAAACAAATTGTAGTACCTGACTATAATGGAACATTACTGTAGTATAAGAAGTTATGCATGTGATGATTACATAAAAACATTGAAATATCTACATGATTTGATGCAGAATGAATTAATCAGAGCCAAGAAGACAATGGAATTTAAGGAGTAAAATAATGTAAATGGAAAGAACAAGAGCTATAAAAAGGCATATCCAACCTATTCCTTTATGGAGGGGGAGGTGCACAGGTGTTACACAATGCATGTATTTTCAAACTTTTAAAATTTATTTATCTGTTGTGCCGATTTTCTTTTCTTTTTTCTTTTTTTTTTTTGAAAAATACTATTTACAATATAGGGTGACTATCATGGCAGAGGGAGAAGGGAAAGATATGTTGAGGAAAAGTGTGATGAGGCAAAAATCAAAAGACACTAATATAAAATTATTTTTAATTTTAAAAAGTAATGTCAAAGCTTTTCATTATATCACTATGTAATGGAAAGGCTGATAATTAACCCTACATAGACAGTTTTCCTTAGTTTGGTAGAAAGAGTATAAAGTTTCCCATGGCAAAACTTTAAATCTAATTTCCTTTTCTACCTTCAGAAAGTTTTTCATTTTGGCAAAAATAGTACTTCTACTTCCTATCTGCTTCATTATAGTGCTGTAGTGATTAAAAAGCTAACATCTTTAAATCCCTACTTATACTCTTGGTAGAGCTATTATATCTTTATGCCTGAATAATATCAACCTTCAGGTAAATGACAAGAAACACCTTCAGGAAATCCTAAAAATATTTATCAATCTTTTTTTTTTTTTTTTTTTGGTGAAAGCTGCTGCATTTGTCACCTATTAGGGAATTGAGAAAATGAGAGAATAGGCTGACTCCCAGGTCTTTGTTTGCTGCTCAATCACTACCTGGAACTTCTATGCAGGGGCCAAGAGTCAGGAGAAATGCTCAAAGAGTGTAGGTTGGAAGATATTAATAGCTTTTTGTTGTGATATTCCCAGCTCCTTATTTTGTTTTCAATTTTTCTTTGGCTTAAGAAGCCTGTTGTTTTTCTTTTCATTTTTAATTCAACTTCATTTTTAAGTTATTCTATCTGTATTATATATATATATGTGTGTGTGTATATATATATATATGTATATATATACAGTTTTCATATCTACAATATACTTTTGTTTGTATAAAATGATCAAGAGAACATCTCATTAAGGGGGTTCAAGGGATATTTTAATAGTGTCATAGGATCTGCACTGAGGCAGCCAGACTTTTTTATCTAGTCATTTCATACCTAATGGCAAACTAGCATTGTTTGTCATGAAAAGAATTAAACTAACCTGTTCATCTAGGGGAATAAATAGGAACCCAAGACTCATTAGTACTATTTGCTAAATAGTTTCAGACATATTCTTTTAGTGTAGTTTAAAAAAAAAGTACAGGAGTTTGAATCACGTCCTATCTTTTCACTTGAGAAAGTTACTTTGAAGTTATTGCAATAGTTGTCACTAGATAACCTAGTTCAGGTGCCTCCTTGTTTCCAGTATCTTTCCTCTTCAAACCATTCTCCATGTAGCTGCTGAAATAATCTTCTAAAAGCATTGATCTGACTATATCATTCCCTACTCAAAAACGTTCAGTAATTCCTCCTTGCTTTTAATAAATGCAATTTCCTTACCCTGACATTAGTCAGGCTCTCTATACATGACCTTAGCTCCAAATAATTTTCTATCTTGATTTGATAGTATACCATTTTTCTTCTCTTTATTCTTCAATCAAAAGAGGCAATTAGATGTTAACCTCAATCACTATTCCAGGCACAAGTTACCCCTGATGCCTTGGACTAACATCCTTTTGGGTTTTTTTTTGTACAAACTGCCCCTCATTTTCATTATTCTAGAAATTTATATGCAACAATTCAATTCTATATTTACTAAATGATTACTATATCACAGCTAGAGAATACAAAATAAGTCCACATAAATCATCAGCATGTCTATATGTTCCCAACAAAGTCCAACAGCAAGAGATACAAAGAGAAATTCCATTTAAAATAACTGTAGATAATGTAAAATATTTGGTAGTCTACATGTCAAGACAAAGTCAGGAACTACATGAACAAAATTGCAAAATACTTTTTACACAAATAAAGTCAGATCTAATCAGTTGGAAGAATATCTACTTACCATAGTAATCAGACTCCCAAGAAATTATTTTATAGAGCTAGAAAAAATAATAACAAAATTCATCTAGAAAAAGAAAAGGTCAAGAATTTCAATTGAATTAATGAAAAAATGCAAATGAAGGTGGCCTAGTTGTATCAGATTTAAAACTATACTATAAATTAGTGGTCATCACATTGTTGGTGGAGCTGTGAACGGATACAGCCATTCTGGAGAACAATTTGGAGCTATGCTCAAAAAGTTATCAAACTGTGCATACCCTTTGACCCAGCAGCATTTCTATTGGGCTTATATCCCAAAGAAATCATAAAGGAAGGAAAAGGCCCCACATGTGCAAGAATGTTTGTGGCAGCCCTTTTTGTAGTGGATAGAAACTGGAAATTGAATAGATGCCCTTCAATTGGAGAATGGCTGAATAAATTATGGTATATGAATATTATGGAATATTATTGTTCTGTAAGAAATGACCAGCAAGATGATTTCAGAGAGGTCTGGAGAGACTTACATGAACTGATGCTGAGTGAAATGAGCAGAACCAGGAGATCATTATACACGGCAACAACAGTACTATATGACAATTAATTCTGATGGACATGGCTCTCTTCAACAATGATATGTTTCAAACCACCTCTAATTGTTCACTGAAGAAAGCCATATACACCCAGAGAGAGGGATGTGAAATGTGGACCACAACATAACATTCTCATACTCCTTGATTGATGTTTGCTAACATTGTGTTTCCTTTATCTGATATATCATTTGTGTAGATAAGATTTTTCTTGCACAACAATGATAAGTTTGGAAATATGTATATATATATTCGATTTGCCAATATTTTAACATATTTAACATGTAGTGGATATTCTGCCATCTAGGGAAGGGGTGGGGAAGTTGGGGGGAAAAATTTGTAACTGAAAGCTATGTAAGGGTTATTGCTGAAGAATTACCCACACATATGTTATGCAAATAAAATAAAATTTAAAAAAAAATTAGTAGTCATCAAAACCATTTGGTGCTGGTTAAGAAATAGAATAGTTCATCAATGGTATAGGTTAGGTTCACAAGACAAAATAGTAATTTATTCTCTTGATTCTACACACTTCACTTAGCATCAATTTATGTAAGTCTCTCCAGGCCTCTCTGAAATCATCCTTTGATAAACCTAAAGATCACAGATTCTGGGATAAGAACTCACTATTTCACAAAAATTGCTGGGAAGATTGGAAATTAGTATGGTAGAAACTAGCCACTGGCCCATACTTAACATTATACCAAGATAGGTTGAAATGGGTTCATGATTTAGACATAAAGAGTAATACTATAGACTAGTACTATAATACTAGAGGACATTATGGAATGAAAAAATGGATAATTTTGATTATATTAAGTTAAAAAGTTTTCATACAAACAAAATCAATGCAGACAAGTTTAGAAGAAAAGCAATAAATTGGGGGAAAAATTTACATCCAAAGGATCTGATAAAAGTCTCATTTCTAAAATATATAGAGAATTGACTCAATTGTATAAGAATACATGGCATTCTCCAGTTGATAAATGGTCAAAAGATATGAACAGACAATTTTCAGATGAAGAAATGGAAACCATTTCTAGTCATGTGAAAAGGTGCTCTAAATCATTACTGATTAGAGAAATGCAAATTAAGACATCTCTGAGGTATCACTACACACCTCTCAGATTGGCTAAGATGACAGGAAAAGATAAAGATGAATGTTGGAGGGAATGTGGGGATACCAGAACACATTGTTGGTGGAGTTGTTGACTGATTCAGTCATTCTGGAAAGCAATTTGGAACTATGTTCAAAGGGCTATCAAACTGTGCATACCCTTTGAGCCAGCAATGTTTCTGTTGGGTCTATATCCCAAAGAGATCTTAAAGAAAGGAAAGGGACCCAC
>JAJPUD010024083.1:0-12396 GCA_023553655.1 Myrmecobius fasciatus | reverse complement strand
ACCCTAGAGACTCAACTAAAAAACTACTAGAAACAATTCACAACTTTTGCAAAGTTGCAGGATTCAAAATTAATCCACATAAATCATCAACATTTTTATATATTACCAACAAAGATCAGCAGCAAGAGATACAAAAAGAAATTCCATTCCAAATAACAGATGATAGGATAAAATATTTTGGAATCTATCTGCCAAGGAAAAGTCAGGAACTATATGAACTAAATTACAAAACACTTTCCACACAAATAAAATCAGACCTAATCAATTGGAAAAACATTAAGTGCTCATGGGTAGGCAGAGCGAATATAATAAAAATGCCAATACTACCCAAACTAATCTACTTGGTATTTAATCTACTACTATTTAGTGGCATACCAATCAAACTACTAAGAAATTATTTTACAGATCTAGAAAAAATAGTAGCAAAGTTCATTTGGAAAAATAAAAGGTCAAGAATTTCAAGGGAATTAATGAAAAAACGGCAGATAAAGGTGGCCTTGCTGTACCAGATCTAAGACTATATTATAAAGCAGCAATCATCAAAACCATTTAGTACTGGCTAAGAAATAGAGCAGTCGATCAGTGGCATAGGATAGATTATCAGGTTAATCTAGGCAATAACTTTAACAATTTAATGTTTGATAAACCCAAAGACCCCAGGTTTTGGGATAAGTACTCACTATTTGGCAAAAACTGCTGGGAAAATTGGAAACTAGTGTGGAAGAAATTAGGGCTTTGCCTATACCTAACACCACATACCAAAATAAGATCTAAATGGGTTCATGATCTAGATATAAAGAGGGACTTTGTAAGCAAATTAGAGGAATGTAGTATAGTTTACCTCTCAGACCTGTGGAGATGGAATAAATTTATGTCCAAAGAAGATCTGGAACTCCTAATTGAACACCAGATAGATAATTTTGATTATATTAAGTTAAAAATTTTCTGTACCAATAAAACTAATGCAGACAAGATTAGGAGGGAAGCATCAAATTGGGAAATCCTCTTTACATTTAATGGTTCTGATAAAGGCCTGATTTCTAAACTATATAGAGAATTGTCTCATATATATAAGAATTCAAGCCACTCTTCAATAAATAAGTGGTCAAGGGATATGAACATACAGTTTTCAGATGATGAAATTAAAACCATCTCTAGTCATATGAAAAGTTGCTCCAAATCACTATTGATCAGAGAAATGCAAATTAAGACAACTCTGAGGTACCACTACACACCTGTCAGATTGGCTAAAATGACAGGAAAAGATAACGATGAATGTTGGAGGGGATGTGAGAAACCTGGGACACTAATATATTGTTGGTCAACTGTGAACGGATCCAACCATTCTGGAGAGTAATTTGGAGCTAAGCTCAAAAAGTTATCAAATTGTGCATACCCTTTGACCCAGGAGTGTTTCTACTGGGCCTATATCCCAAAGAGATCTTAGAGGAGGGAAAGGGACCCACATGTGCAAGAATGTTTGTGGCAGCCTTTTTTATAGTGGCTAGAAACTGGAAACGGAGTGGATGCCCATCAATTGGAGAGTGGCTGAATAAATTATGGTGTATGAATGTTATGGAATATTATTGCTCTGTAAGAAATGACCAGCAAGATGATTTCAGAGAGGCCTGGAGAGACTTGCATGAACTGATGCTGAGTGTAACGAGCAGAAACAGGAGATCATTATATACAGCAACAACAATATTACACGATGATCAATTCTGATGGACATGGCTCTCTGCAACAAAGAATTGTCTCAAACCAGTTCCAATTGTTCACTGAAGAAGACCATATACACCCAGAGAGAGGGATATGAAATATGGACCACAACGTAACATTTTCATGATGTCTATTGATGTTTGCTTGCATTGTGTTTCCTTTCTCTGATTTTCTTTTTTTTTCTTGTAGAAAAGATTTTTCTTGCACAACTTGTCAAGTATTTCAACATTATTAACATGTAGTGGACTTCCTGCCATCTAGGGGAGGGGAGGGGACTGGGGGTAAAATTTGTAATGGAAAGCTTTGTAAAGATCAATGCTGGGGAACTACCCATACATATGTTATAAAATAAAAAGCTTTAATAAAAAAAAGATGACAGGAAAAGATAGCAATAAATGTTGGAGAGGATGTGGGGAAACTGGGCCACTAATGCATTCTTAGTGTAGTTGTTAAATGATCCAACTATTCTGGAGAAATGCATACTATTTGACCTAGCAGCACCATTACTAAGTCTGTATCCCAAGCAATTCATAAATGAGGGGAAAGAATCTCCATGTGCAAAAATGTTTGGATTAGCTCTTTTTATGGTAGCAAAGATTCTTTGTGGTGCCAAAGAATTGGAAAATGAATAGATGCCCATCAATTTAGAGAATGAACAAGCTGTGGTATATGAAAGCAATGGAATCATTTTGTTCTATAAAAATGATGGACAAGCTGAATTTAGAAAGGCCTGAAAGATTTACATGAACTAATGCTGAGTTTAAAACCAGAACCAGGAATACATTGTACATAATAACAGAAAAAATGTGTGATTATCTACTATTAAATACTTGTTTTTTCTTAGTGGTTCACTGATCCAAAGAAATACCAATAGCCTTTGGATAGAAAATAACATTTGCATTCTGAAAAAGAACTAAGGAGAATGAATGTAAATCAATACATGTTATGCTCACTTCTTTTTTGTTGTTGTTTTTTTCTCTCCTATAGTTTTTCCCTTTTGCTCTGATTTTTCTCTCGCAATATGATTCATAAAACATTATATATTAAAATAAGGGGAAATGGATAAATGGAGATAATTGAAGGAAGGAAGGGAGAGAGAATGGAGTCAGGATGAAAGGAAGGAAGAATGGGAGGAATGGAGGAAGGTGAAAAAAGAGGCATAAAGGAAAGAAGATTGGAGGGGGGAAGAAACAAGGAAGTAAAGAGAGAAAGAAAGAATGAAGGAAGAGAAGAAAAAGATGGAGGTGGAGCAAAGGGAAGAAGGAAAATAAGAAGGAAGTTAACAAGTGAAAAGGGAAAGAGGAAAGAAAGATGAAAGGAAGAGAGGAAGTTAGAAAGCATGAGAGAAGGAAGAAGGAAGAAAAGAAGAGAGAGGAAGGAAGGAAAGAAAGGAGGGGTAAAGAAGAGAAGTCAGGCATAAAAATGGAAGGAAAGAAGGAAGGAATGAATGAAGGAACAAAAGAAAGAAAACATTTTATTTGGATTGGGGGGAGGGGTTCATTTTGTTTTGACTTGTATTTATTTGTTTTAGTTTCTGGTATATATATATATATATACTACACATCACAAGGAAATATAGGAAAAGAGGATATTCTGGGTAGATACCTCACAGTTTCCTTGAAGTCAGTTATTAAGGTACCAAATCATTTGGTTTCCCTAAAGGGGAACCAGGATTTGAACTTAAGCTTTATAGGTTCTAGGAAGTAGAGGAAAGCAGCAAGAGAACTTAGAAGAGAGGGTTGAGATTGGAAACTTTGTCATAAGTAGTTGTGTCTTGTTCAAGTGATACAAAGTTTAATACTATCACCTTTCTTCTTTGATTTTATTTAATAAATTCAGTTTAATCTGGCTAAATGTTGAATCAGTTAAGTTGGGGCAGGGTTTACATCAAAAGGAGAAAGCCAGATAAAAGAATTGCAAAAATTAATTTATTCCCCTTCACTTTGATTTGTACCAGGAAGTTTCTCACCTTTCTGATAATTCTGTCTGATTTTTAAAAATTTTTTCTTTATATACTTTTTTTATCCCCTCAGTAAAATGGAAAAATCATTGAGGGTAAGAGCTATTTTTAAAATTTTATTTGTATTTTTCATATTGCAGAAGTTGCCATAGCTGTTTTTTTTGTATATAGTAGATATTTTTTAAGTGCTTAGTGAATTTATTTTTATTTTTAGAACCTATGGAAAATAGTTTAGTTCTCATTTGAGGTATACTTTTATCAATCAAACTAATGGCCCTAAATAATTTGACATACTCATTAAAACCCAACAAGTCAATTTAGCTGAACTCATGCATAATTGGAGAGGTAAAAAAGGCATAATTGGGAGCAGATTCAAATGTCTTCTTATTCAGAATCTCAGGTATATGTAAGTGATTTTATCAGAGGTTAGAGTTACTATTTGGGTAAATGGTGAAATAATATTTTTATTCCTTCTTCCCAAATGTACCTGCCCTTTTGGGAATAAATAAATTTGACCTGAATACAAATATATATCCACGGCATTTATCCATTCCTTCCTAGGTGAGAAATTAAAATTATCATTTTGGTAAAGAGATAATAAAATATGTCATGAAAATTGAATAAGTATTAGGAATAGTATTAAGAGATTTTTGAATTTCTTTTGTGCATGTCTTTATTCATTTTCAATTTGTTTTTCTTTCCCATACAGTAAGATGAGTATACCTTAAATGCAAGCTCTGTTTTCTTTTTTGCCTTGCTATCCCTAGCATCTAGCACAATGTTTAGCACGAAATAAACACTTTATATATGCTTTTTGTATTCAATTGTACTTCAGGAGAGTGTTGTTTTAAGGTAGAGCTTGTAACTGAGCATACTCAGGAAGATTGTGTAGTACGAGCCAAGTGCCCCCTGGTGGCTTGCAAGATATAGCAACCTTTATCAATTACTCCAAAACATTCTCCTAGTGACATAATATGCTAGAATCTAGGTGGTTCATAGATGCTATGACAAGTGTTTCATTATTCCTAATAATGAATGTTAAATTTATTTTTGCTAGTAATGAAAATTTATAGCATTTTATTTTTACAAAGCCATATATACATATCATTGATATTTATCTCTATATAGCTATCTCTATGTGTGTATATATGTCTATGTATACATACAAATTCATAAATATATTTATGGAGGAAGTGGGGGAGGAGAAGAAGAAGAAGGAGAAGGAGGAAGAATAAGAAGAGGAGGAAGAAGAGGAGGAGGAGGAGGAAGAGGGAGAGAAAGATGAAGAGAAGGAAGAAAAGACATAGGAAGGGAAAGAGGAAGAGGAAAAGGAGGAGGAGGAAGAGGAGAAGGAGTAAAAAGAAAAAAGAGGAAAGGAAGAAAAAGAAAAGAACCAAAGAAAATGACAGGAGAAAATTGAGTCTAGGAATATTTAAATGTGCATTAAGTCGCATAGCTAGTAAATTATAGGAATCATATAATCATTGGATAGTAAATTTCAAGTTTGGCTGGGAGTTGGAGGGTTAGGGGATCTGGAAAAGCCTCAGACAGAAAGTGATTCTTTACTTGAGTAGAAACCAGAGATAACCAGAAGTGAGTATTCACAGGCTTGAGAAACAATCTATGCCAAGTGACAGACATAGTCATAGTGTATTGTGTGAGAAAAACAGTAAGAAGTCCAGAAATAAGGCATTCCAGATTATTATCTAAAAATATAAAAGTAATTGTGAAAAAGAAAACCCAGCTAATAGTTACTTGTTTCCCAATGGGTTGAAGTTATGAAATTCCCCAATATTGCTATCACCCTATTCAGTTGATTTATTCTTAACATTACCATTATTTTGGAAACCACCTTTCATCAGAGTTTTTAGTGTCTTTGTGACCTTGGATCAAATATATAGCTTCACATCAAGGCTGCTAAAGTTTTGATGTATCTTTATCTTTATCTTTTTATTTGAAACAGACCCTAGTGAGTGGCAGGCAGAATGTGTGTTTAGGGATCAAAGAGGCAGTTTCCAATGTTGAGAAGAGCCTAAAAACCTGTTTTTTAAGTCCAAGTCTGTGATATTTTAAATGTATTGCTTGTTTACCTCTATTTCTCCCTATGAGAATAAAAGCTACTAGAAGTAAGGGATTAATTTGATTTTGTCTTTGTATCTCCAGTACCTAATGCAGTACATGGCACCTTGTGACAACACATAATTATTGAGTTGAATAAAAATTCCAGTTCTGATGTTCATTAGTTCTGTACTGAAAGGCAATCCAAATAATCTCTTTTTCAGTTTTCTCATCTTTAAAAAAGGAAAATAGTATTATTCTACTGCCTCACAGAATTAGTGCAAGAAAAACACTTTTTAGGCCTAAGATTATTAATTGTATAATGGTGAATTTTGTTATTGAATCTAATCAGTCTATTTTTTCATTGAATTCAATCAAATCATATAGTCACAAAGATTAGCTCTAAGTGATATATTTATAGAATAATGGTCACTTTTCTGAAATAAAAATGAGTTTCACATGCCCTTGAGTTTTTGTACCAGGAATAGTTTCATTTATACATATTTTTCTGCACACACATTCACTATATGTAAAAATATATTTCCCTGCTGTCATCCACATATGAACCAGCTGCCGTTGTTGATCTGAGATTTTCCATTAAGACATATTTGTTCTTTCCCAGAGGCATTGAGAATCTAGCACTGAGGTAGAAGTCACACATGAGGGCCCATTTCTATCTAGAGCTGAACCGGGTGGAATGTTTAACCCTTACAGTTACTTGGGAGCAAAAGAAAGATCTGGATCTTTCCTTCTCTACTGAGATTTCCACACACAGTATGGATGCCAAAGAGAAGTGTCTATTGCAATCTGGGGCCAAGCAGGACCTTTTCAAAGGCTCTAATTCTCCTGGAGACTCACAATGGAAAGCTAATCCTGAGCAAAATGACTGACATTAAATTATATTGCATGTGTGATTACTATCCTGGGATGATGGTACATACTTCCTTAAACCTGTGGGGGAGAGGGTTAAATTAACTTACTAAATTAAAAGATTATCTCAAAGGAAGTTAAAAGAAAGAAGAAAAATCCATTTTTATGATTGGAGGAAATATGAAATTACATAGGGTAGCTGAAATTTTTTATGCCATTCAATTTTGTGAGAGTGTAGCAAGCCAATTAGATAAAATTAAATTTCAAGCCTGATTGATTTTTTAAATATTCATTTTAAGCACTGCATTTGGTGTTTATTGCATTACACAGGAAATATCAAGGAATGGCTGCTGCATCCAGGAATTAAATGAAACCTATACTGTCAATAGCCTAGCTGGGGCTTTTGATAAAGTATTATGGCATTCCTATATTATGCAGCCCCATAAAATGCTAAACATACACAGAACACAGGACTATAAGTTTAAAAAAGCACACACTGGAAGCCAGAGTGTTTTGGCATTTATAGCTGGCTAGCACTGGAAGATAATGAGTAGTTTGATACCTTGGAAATCATAACTATGAAATATATAACAATAGTATCCCATCAAGATGGATCATATATCATGAAATATTAGGGGATAATTCAAGTCTGCAATGCAATCTGCTTTTCATTTCAAGTAGAGAGCCTGTGTAAGCCATAACTTATTCAGGTATTACTCATATGGGAAATAATGACAAATTTAGTACAACTCATGAAAAAAAAAAAGAATCCACACAGGAGGAACATGAAGGAACATTATAACCTTTTTGCCCCCTTTTGAAAACTTCCTACTCATAAATGGAAAACCTTTTTGCCTAAAGTATATCTAAGTATAGGCTTTGAAGAAACAGTTTTCTTTTCTTTTGTCTTTTCTTTTTTCCTTCCTTTTTTCTTCCTTCCTTCCTTCTTCCCTCCCTCCCTCTTTACTCTTTCTTTCTTTTCTTCTTTCCTTCTTTTCTTCCTTCTTTCTTTCCTTCTTTCTTTCTAACAATTTAACATAGGAGTGTTATTTTGACCTCACGATGCAAATTGGTTTGTGTTTTAAATACTGCCCAAGTGGTGGTGGTACAGACTGGGAGAACGTGTCCATTGGTCCTTGGCCTGAGGAGAAAAACATAAGGTAGTGCTCCAATGGGTGCCAGCTCTTGCATATCCATTCATCATGTTTAAATTAATTTTTACAACTGTCACGTTTTTTCCATATTACTTTTCATAAGAATCCAGAATGGGTGTCAGAGTTAGAGAAACATGGAATCCTTACATATATATATATATATATATATTATTTTTTGATCTTCTCCCAGAATTTTAGGTGAAACATTTTGCAGGGTAGAACTACTATTTATGCTAAGAAATGAACTTTTCCCCTTTAATGTATTAATCATTTCCCCCACCAAAACATATGTTTGATAACATGAAGAAAAGTATGGTGTATCATTGACAATAGGATATATTTAGACCTATCTGGAAACATCTAATTAGTTGATTTGTTTTCATTTTCATCTGTATGTTAAGTAGTAACAATTCGGGTTTTAGGGTATTTGGGTGGGCATAGTAATATTATATTATGTCAAGTTATGAAAAAAAGAGAAGCAAGTCTATTGCAGTTGGATAGATGATCTATGGATGACTTCTGGGGAAATATAATGTCACATAATTACATAGGATCAGAAGACATCCAAAAGTTGCATATAATATTAATAGACAGAGTATCCAGAACTAAAATCAAAGCTCTTCCAGTACTTATTAAAATTTTAATAATCAAAGATAGGGAGAATTAGAGAGTGGAGTGGGCAGAGGAAAAGAGAGACAAAAAAAGAGACAGAGACAGGGAAAGAGTTACAGAAACAGAGACAAAAAGACAGAGAAACAATGAGATTCAAAGCAGAGACAGAGACACAGGGACAGAGGCAAAGAGAGGCAGACAAGTAGAAAGAGACAGAGATAAAAAGTCAAAGAAATAGAGAAAAAAGATTAACTTAATGAAACATACTATAGGTTTGTGTAATTAGACAAAATACATGATTCTTTGGCCTTATTTGTATAGCTGGCACTCTTGTAGCCTTCTCGGAATTAAAGGGATGCAAGTAATGATGATGGGAAATAATAATCTGCATCAGAAAACAAGCACAATATAATTTAATTCTAGAAATAGAAGAAAATCCAAAACGCCACCAGTTCTTTCTGGCTTCAAATGAGACTTACACTAATTCTATCATACATTTAGGAAAAAATTGCTTGGCACATAAGATGTATACTTATGGAACCAGATAATATAGAAGGTGTGACAGACTGAATATATTAAGTGGTTTAAAAAATTGAGGCAATGGAATGTGGTAAAAAAAGAACCAACATCAATTCTAGCTCCAGATATACCGTTATGTATCTATTAGGAAGTCAATTTGACTTTCTGTGCCTTTGGTTCTTCAATTGTAGTTGCACTAAATGATGGTGTAGATCCTTTTCCAAATTTAAATTTTCATGAAATATATTCTTGGATGTTTAATCTAATGTGAACTATTCAAAAATGATTGTGAATGTTTGGGTAATATGTATGCTTATGTAATATTTCTAACTTTTTTCAACATTATGGACAGGAACTACTACATTTTGCAAACAAAGCATTCTTGGGTATCCCTGATAGAGAAGTAATAATAGACTGTGTTAGATAAATAATTACCCAAGCACAGTAGGCCACTAAAAAAAATGCCATGTGTTCTATTTTTAAACCTGTTTGTCTATTTTTGTTTTTGATTTTTTTAAGACTCCTAGGCATAAATATATCAAGTCTTATCTTTTTAATTTATTCTTGATTCCAAGGTATTGTCAGTAAGTTCTTCCTTATGTCTAATGCAGGCTTGCAGATAAAAACTAATTGTGTCTTTTTTTTTAATTTTTATTTTATTTGCATAACATATGTGTGGGTAATTCTTCAACAATAACCCTTACATAGCTTTCTGTTACAAATTTTTCCCCCAACTCCCCACCCCTCCCCTAGATGGCAGGATATCCACTACATGTTAATTATGTTAAAATATTGGCAAATCAAATATATGTATACATATTTCCAAACTTATCATTGGTGTGCAAGAAAAATCTTATCTACACAAACGATATATCAGATAAAGGAAACACAATGTAAGCAAACATCAACCAAGGAGTATGAGAATGTTATGTTGTGGTCCACATTTCGCATCCCTCTCTCTGGGTGTATATGGCTTACTTCAGTGAACAATTGGAGGTGGTTTGAAACATTTCATTGTTGAAGAGAGCCATGTCCATCAGAATTGATCGTCATATAGTACTGTTGTTGCCGTGTATAATGATCTCCTGGTTCTGCTCATTTCACTCAGCATCAGTTCATGTAAGTCTCTCCAGGCCTCTCTGAAATCATCTTGCTGGTCATTTCTTACAGAACAATAATATTCCATAGTATTCATATACCATAATTTATTCAGCCATTCTCCAATTGAAGGGCATCTATTCAATTTCCAGTTTCTAGCCACTACAAAAAGGGCTGCCACAAACATTCTTGCACATGTGGGGCCTTTTCCTTCCTTTATGATTTCTTTGGGATATAAGCCCAATAGAAATGCTGCTGGGTCAAAGGGTATGCACAGTTTGATAACTTTTTGAGCATAGCTCCAAATTGTTCTCCAGAATGGCTGTATCCGTTCACAGCTCCACCAACAATGCATCAGTGTCCCAGCCCTCCCACAACCCCTCCAACATTCATCATTAACTTTTCCTGTCATTTTAGCCAACCTGACAGGTGTGAAGTGGTATCTCAGGGTTGTCTTGATTTGCATTTCTCTGATCAATAGTGATTTGGAGCACCTTTTCATATGACTATAAATAGTTTTAATTTCACCCTCTGAAAATTGTCTGTTCATATCCTTTGACCATTTATTGATTGGAGAATGGCTTGAATTTTTATAAATATGAGACAATTCTCTATATATTTTAGAGATGAGACCTTTATCAGAACCCTTAAATGTAAAGATGATTTCCCAATTTATTGCTTCCCTCCTAATCTTGTCTGCATTGATTTTGTTTGTACAAAAACTTTTTAACTTAATATAGTCAAAGTTATTTATCTGGTTTTCAATTAAAAGTTCCAGTTCTTCTTTGGACATAAATTTATTCCATCTCCACAGGTCTGAGAGGTAAACTATATTATGTTCCTCTAACTTGTTTACAAAATCACTCTTTATATCCAGATCATGAACCCATTTAGATCTTATCTTGGTATGTGGTGTTAGATGTGGGTCAAGCCCTAATTTCTTCCACCCTAGTTTCCAGTTTTCCCAGCAGTTTTTGTCAAATAGTGAATACTTATGCCAAAAGCTGGGGTCTTTGGGTTTATCAAAAACCAAATTGCTATAGTTATTGCCTAGTTTGTCTTGTGATTCTATCCTATTCCACTGATCGACTACTCTATTTCTTAGCCAGTACCAAATGGTTTTGATGACTGCTGCTTTATAATATAGTTTTAGATCTGGTACAGCAAGTCCACCATCTTCAGCCTTTTTTTTTTCATTAATCCCCTTGAAATTCTAGACCTTTTGTTTTTCCAAATGAACTTTGCTACTATTTTTTCTAGATCTGTAAGATAATTTCTTGGGAGTTTGATTGGTATGGCACTAAATAAGTAAATTAGTTTGGGTAGTATTGTCATTTTTATTATATTCGCTCGTCCTACCCATGAGCATTTTAAGTTTTTCCAATTGACTAGGTCTGATTTGATTTGTGTGGAAAGTGTTTTGTAATTTAGTTCATATAGTTCCTGACTATCCCTTGGCAGATAAATTCCCAAATATTTTATACTATCAACAGTTATTTTGAATGGAATTTCTTTTTGTATCTCTTGCTGCTGAACTTTATTGGTAATATATAAAAATGCTGATGATTTATGTGGATTTATTTTGTATCCTGCCACTTTGCTAAAGTTGTGAATTGTTTCTAGTAGTTTTTTAGTTGAGTCTCTAGGATTCTCTAAGTATACCATCATGTCATCTGCAAAGAGTGATAATTTGGTTTCTTCACTACCTACTCTGATTCCTTTTATCTCTTTTTCTTCTCTTATTGGGAATGGTTCTAGTTTGACTCCATTACATATGATGCTTGCTGAAGGTTTTAAGTAGATACTACTTATCATTTTAAGGAAAAGCCCATTTATTCCTATACTCTCCAGTGTTTTTAATAGGAATGGGTGTTGGATTTTATCAAAGGCTTTTTCTGCATCTATGGAGATAATCATATGATTTTTATTAATTTGGTTATTAATATAATTGATTATGCTAATAGTTTTCCTAATATTGAACCAGCCCTGCATTCCTGGTATAAATCCTACTTGTTCATGATGTATTATACTGGGGATGACTTTCTGTAATCTTGTTGCTAAAATCTTATTTAAAATTTTTGCATCAATATTCATTAGGGAAATGGGTCTATAGTTTTCTTTCTCAGTTTTCTCCCTTCCTGGTTTAGCTATCAGCACCATATCTGTGTCATAGAAGGAATTTGGTAGTACACCTTCTTTCCCTATTTTTTCGAATAGTTTATATAGTATTGGGATTAATTGTTCCTTGAATGTTTGGTAAAATTCACATGTAAATCCATCTGGTCCTGGAGATTTTTTCTTAGGGAGTTGATTAATAGCTTGTTCTATTTCTTTTTCTGAAATAGGGCTATTTAAATAATTTATTTCCTCTTCTGTTAATCTGGGCAATCTATATTTTTGTAGATA
>JAJPUD010024082.1:0-19183 GCA_023553655.1 Myrmecobius fasciatus | reverse complement strand
AGCTGTATAACCACTCTGTTTCTGAGTGGTCAGCCAATATTTTCAGGAAATAAGAAGGAAGAAAAGAGGAAGAAGAAATGGAAGGGGATAATAGGATTTCAAGCTATCTACCAGCTCCTTCCCTTGTTACTTTCAAATCAGGTGAGACCCCCTACCAAAAGGAGCTCTTGCTTTGGACTAAGGAGTTCAGTACTACAGGAGTTTGATTCCAAAGAGAGGAAATGAGACTTTTCTTAAAATCTGCTTCATCATGTCCCTATTTAGAAATTCCTGGGAGAATGTCTACAGCAGAGTTTAACTATGGCTCATGTCTTGGGTCAGTATTAAAAAAAAAAAGTCTCTTCTGGAAAAGATTCTCAATGTACAAAGCACATAGTGGGTATAGGACTTACTCAATTGAACAGAAGTACTTAAAATACAAAAGACTCGTAATTTTGCATTAACTAGTTGAAAATAATAATAATAATGCCCCATTATACCTATATAGGAGGTAAGGAATACTTTGGAATACAATTTTATACTGAACAGCACACCTTGTATCTCTGCAGTATGAGCAAAATCCAGATCTTCTAACTAGCCAGAAATCATGGGCTATTTTAGTCTTTTTAGCTCCAGTATCCTCCTAGAGTGGTCATCTCCTTTAGGAAGAAGTGTAATTACAAGATATACCTGTTATTAGGCAAATACAACCAACCCAGAAACTCTCATAAACAAACCAAAACCACTTACTGTTTCACAGTAAGGTTGGAAACATCTCTCTCTTAGAATGTCACTATTTAGTGACTGGTACTCAGGGATAGATGAGGCTACCAGAGATTTGAGGTCCAATCTCAGGCTAACCAAAGTTGGCACATGTTCTCAAAAGAAATCATCCCTTCTCTCCCCAAATGGAAATCCAAAGGAGAGATTATCTTAATCCCAAGAAACATGCTCAAAATAGGGAGACAGTTTAGGTACCTGTCATCTTCCACACAAAAACCCAATCATGATGACCAAGGGATCAACCAGAAATTACATTTAGCAAGAGATCCAAGTACATTTTATAACAAAATGGACCAAAGCAAATACCTTTGAAAGGGCTTCAGTCTACCCCTCCTATCATATTTTTTTTTCCTTTTCAAATAATTTATTTCCAATTATTTATTTTTGTCTAAATTTTGTCTAATTTTTAACAATTTTTTTGAGTTCCACATTTTCTCCTCAATAAGATGGAAAGCAATTTAACATAAGTTATATATGTGCAATTGTGTAAAACATATTTCCAAATTCATTATGTTGTGAAAGAAGAAACAAACCAAAAGAAAAACATAAAAGAAAGTAAAAATAGTGTGTTTTGATCTGAGTTCAGATTCCAATAGTTCTTTCTCTGGATATGAATGGCATTTTTCATCATGAGTCATTTGAAATTAATAAGAAAAGCCAATAATTCATAGTTGTTCTTCACACAATATTGCTGTTACTATGTACAATGGTCTCTTGGTTCTAATCACTTCACTTTATATTGCTTACTTTCATGTACATCTTTCCAGGTTTTTCTGAAATCTCATCTTTTTTTAATAGCACAATAATATTCCATCACAATCACAACTTGTTCAGCCATTTCCCAATTAATGAGCATCCCCTCAATTTTCAATTCTTTGCCTCCACAAAAAGAACTATGAATATTTTCATGTATATAGGTCCCTTTTTCTTTCCTATGACCTATTTGGGACACAGTAGTTTCACTACACTTTAAAAACTTTCACTACACTTTAAAAACTTTCACTTGAGCCAGTTCTTACCACTCAACTACCATCTTATAATTCTCTTCTCTTTCTGAGTCAGTCTCCTAGAAAAAGTAATCTAATCCCTTTGCCTCTGAATGCATGATAAAACCATTTTCTCTCTCTACAAAATAAGGAACCATCTCTACATTTAATGGCAACCTTTTCCTGCCTTCTGGCTTTGGAAGAACTCATTGTCTCCCAGGGCAGCCCATTCTACTTCTAGATAGCTTCTCTTATTATTATTAAAAATCGACTGGATGGCTGGCTGTCCCTCATATCTGGCATGCTTTATTCTTCCTCCTCAGTCTCTTATGATTCTCTTCAAGTTTCATTGCTAGGCACATAGTAAGCACTTAATAAATACTGGCAGACTGACTTTAGATAATATTTGACAGATTCCCTCTTGGAATTTACCCTTACTCGGGCTGCCAGTAAAGAGAATCAATCAAAGGAAAGGAGGAATGAAGATTAGCACGTTTCAGAATGAGTTCAGCCAATTGATCAAGCTCTGATTCCCCTTTGGAAATCTCAAGAAAGCCGGTGCCTGTGCCTTTAAACTGCTGGCAAGCTGGAGGACAGAAGGAGCACGTGTTGCACGTACTGGTAGTAACATCTGGGTTGGCAGCAGCTGCTTCTTAAAAAGGCAGACCTTGAGTCTGAATGAAGTTTGGGTGAAGTCCAGGATTCAGAACTTTGGAGAAGGCAGGAAGATGAAATCATTGCCTGGGGGGATGGGCGGGAGAACTGTAGTGAGAAGAAGCAGCAGAGCTTTCTGAAATTGTGCTTGGAGACAAACCAACTGGACTGGACCAAAATCCAAAACAAGACCAAAACAAAACAAAACAAAACAAAACAAAAAAACCTTCAGATTCCCGGGATAAATTGATTCTTTGCTGGTCACTATCTCAATGGCTACTGTCCTCAGAAGCCACTTTCCTGGGAAGATTTTGTTGGATCTTCCCTAGACTTTCTAAAATTTGACATATCCTGCCCCCCTGCATTTCCTCCCCCCTACATCAAGCATCCTGTTCTGGCTCCTTCCTGCTATGGGAGCTGTATTCAGACAGATCAAACTGTTTATGAAGAAGTACTTACTTAGAGATAAGGAGAGAACATCATTGTGGTGATCTTAATACTTGCTTGTACCTTCCCTCGTTCCCTTATGTCTATTTTGTTTGTATTCTATAGGTATTTTATGTGTGTGCGTGTTGTCTCCCTCTTTAAAATGCAAGCCTCTTGAGGGTAGGCACTGTTGAAAACTTTTTTCTTTGTATCTCTGGTACCTAGTTTACTGCCTATGCATTGTAGGCACTTAGTGCTTGTTGCTTGCTTAATTTCAATCCTTCCTTAAAAGAATTCAAATTTCTTGCCAGAGCACCTGGCTTTTTTTTTTTTTTGATCTTTGTATCCTTAGGAGCAGCTAGGTAGTAGAGCAGATAGAGTGCAGATAGAGTGCTGGGTCTGGAGTCAGAAAGACTCATCTTCCTGAGTTCAAATATGACTTCAGACACTTACTAGCTGTGTGACCCTGGGCAAGACAATCCTATTTACCTCAGTTTCCTCATTTGTAAAATGAGGTGGAGAAAGAAAGGATAAACCACTCCAAATGGGACCACTAAGAACCAGACAGATTTAACCATCCCAAGTCCCTAGTACAATGTTTTGAATGCATCGAGGTCAGAATCTATGGTCTCTCCAATGTAGGGAATTCCCTTCATGCAAAAAATCAGCTCTCTATTGACTTTGTCTCTATTCCCTTTCATCTTGATGAAAGATGAGCTTATGAATATTTGAATGAATGAGGAAGATAGGACAATTTTCCTGGAGATGGAAGGAGATGCTGGCCAGTTTCATTTGGATAATGTAGCTCTTTCCTTCCTTCTTTCCCTTTCCCTCTATTCATATAGGGAATCATATCCTTACTGCAGGTGCCCTGCTGAAAAGAATACACATTTTGATTACTGAAACCTAGCAAGATATCTAAATTTACAATCTAGATTTCCTTTTTATGGATTATGGCTTAAACCCAAATCACACTGGTTCCTAGTGATTGGCCAGCAATTGGCCAGCACAAGGCTCCCTAGGTCATTGTTTGGATACTAATGACTCAGAGTGAGTGTTTTGGCCAGAAATCCTAGGGATCTACCCCTTCCAGATGATTTGATTTTTTTTATTAGGTAAAAGATCATTCTTTGCTTTATTTTTACCTAGATGATCACCAAATGGTGTTGCCTCAGACAAAATGAGAATTGGGAAAGACTTAGCTCAAAAAGGCAGTGCCTCCCATTGCATCCATGAAATCTGTGGTCATCCTGATCCATATCTTATCAGGGGTCCCAGATGACTCCGGAAGAGAAAGTGAGGCTAGTGACTTTGCACAGCTCTCCCTCACTTCAATCCAATTCACTTGACATATCTTCCTGATGTCATGGTCCTCTTCAAGAAGGAAGGACAAGTGCCTATTCTGTGCAGAATGAAAAAAACATTAAGTTGCTTACTATGAGCCTGGCACTGTAATAACAAATTTGTTGGGAAAGATATTTTGGCTAGAGATGTCCTAGGAATAACAATAGACAATTTTTCTAGAAAGGTGTGTTGATTTTATTTCTGTACCAGAAATAAAGTTTGAATTAGATAGTTCTGTCCTTTCAAGGATCTAGCGGGGATGAGCAATGGGATTAGGGCTCTTGGCAGCTTGAACAAATCATTTCACCTCCTCCGGAGCCTCAGTTTCCCCAAGTGTAAAATGGAAGGAGTTTGGCTAGAAAGACCACTAAGGCCCCTCCCAGCTCTGAATCTGCAGACCTGACAAAATGCTAACGTGGTGTGCAGAATGGGAAAGGGGAGGGGGTGACTGAGGCTCTCTAGCCAACTAGGCCCCTCCTGCAGTACCCCAATTCCCCGTCCACGCCCCGAGCCCCTCCCCGGATTCCTCCGGGGCGGGGCGGGGCGGAGCTGGAGGGTTCCTTGCGTGGCAGAGCGAGGCCAGCCGAAGTTTCCAGCAATCTCTGCCGCTGTCCCTCCCAGCTTTGTCCGCTGCAGCCAGCGGTTCGGGCTCCCCGGTGAGCGAGCCCCCGAGCAGCAGTCCCCGCCGCCTGCCTACCCGAGCTGCGAGCCCTCCAACCGCCGGGATGCGGCCCCTGCTGCTGGGGCCGCTTCTGGCTTCTGTCTGCTGGCTCATAGTGGCCGAAGCCAAGAGCGACCTGAAGCCAGAGGGTAAGGGGCTTGGGAGGTGTGTGTGTGTAGGGGGGTGGGGTGTGATCGAGGGACCTTGGATCCCGGAGGCAGGGGCCTGCCCTCCCAGGGAGCCCCAGCCTTCCCAGCCTGAAGTCCGCGCTTGGGCACTCCTTGGGTGGGAGTCGGGGGCGGGGAGCAGATAAGCAGAGGGGGGCTTTTGGCTACCCTGATGGCCTTAGAGCATGGAGCTCTGGCTCTGGCCCCGACCCCCGGTAGACATCAGGCCCAGGCATGGCCAGGGCTGCCCCCTGGTTCCGAGCCCAGTGACAGCGTGTGGAAACAAGCCCGTTCCGGTCATTGTGGGCCCTGCCCAGACACTTAGTTACTGGGTGATCTTGGGCCGGACAGTCACTTCCCCTCTCTGAGCCCAGGTCACCTCATCTCTAAGACGAGGGGTTTGGACTCTAGGCTGTGTCTGGAAGGCCCTCGGGCCCCGGGATTCTCCTCCGTGACTCCGGAACCTCCTGTACCCCTTTGCCACTCCGCCTCCTGGGAGAGGCGGAGCTAGCTCCGTGCTAGGTTGAAGCTCTCCAAAGTGCCCAGAAATCCCCAGCCCGAAGGAGGGAGCCGAGCTCCGCGGCCGCTAGCCCCGGCGGGTCCCAGCACTCCGGCCTGCCTCGGGCTCTTTGAGCCGCCCTTGGCGTCCTCCAAGTGAGGGCTGCCAGCTTAGGAGTGGAGAAAGGAGAAAACCATTGCAGCCACTTCTATTGGCTTTCAAGAAGTTAGGGGTTCGAGTCCAGCCCCTTCAAAGCTGGGGCAGAACTAGCAACCACCCAATTAACAGGCTTGCATTTGGCACATTCTGTGGACCAGGGTGAACCGAGGAGTGTTGGGTGGTGTGCTAAGGGAGAGGGAGAAGGATGGGGGGAGAAAAAGAGAAGGGGGGAGAGAGGAAGAAGAGAGAGGATGGGAAAAGGAGGAGAGAGGAAGGGAGGGAGGGAAGAACGGGACAGATGAGAGAGCGAAATCTCGGCAAAGGGACAGAGGTGGGAGATGGAAAGCAATGACGTCAACAATTAATGCACAAGCAGGCTCACACCTTTGCAGGAGCACACCTCTCCCCAGGTGCCAAGGTTACAACTTGGCTGAAAATAAGGTGCCACAAATTATTTCCTCTTTCCTCCTGGACTAGATGATTGCTTCCAACTCTGACATTCTGGGTTCTAAGCCCCACTCCAACTCTGACATTCTGGGTTCTAAGGACTCTCCCAGCTTTGACATCCTGAGTTTTAAAGGCTCTCCTAGCTCTGAGATTCTGGGTTCTAAAGGTCCTCCCAGCTCTGAGATTATAGGTACCAAAGGGCCCTTTCAGCTCTGACATTCTGGGTTCTAAGGACTCTCCCAGAGCTAACATTCTGGGTTTTAAGGCTCCTCCCAGCTCTGACATTCTGGTTCTAAGGGCTCTCCCAGTCATACTGGGTTCTAAGGGCCCTCCCAGCTCTGAGATTATGAGTACTAAGGCCCCCCCAGCTTTGAGATCCTGGGTTCTAAGGGCCCTCCTAACTCCGACATTCTCTGTTCTAAGGTTCCTCACATTCACTGTTCTGAGCTTTCTCTTTGTGTTCTAAAAACTTTGCTAAGTCTCACATTCTTCATTCTAAGGTCTTGAGCAGCTCTGAAAGTCTTTGTTGTAAGTAAGGCCCTTCCCAGTCCTGACATTCTCTGCTTGAGTTGGTTGTGTAGGTCCTTTAGCCTCTATGTCCAAGGCATCCTCTTGGGTTGTTAGCCTCCCAGGCTTCTTCTGCAGCTCACATCTTCCTTCTGCAGGAGGTTTTTCTTAGTCCCTGTTGTTGTTGGGACTTTCCTCAGATTATCTTCCAATTTCCCTGCCTTATCTTGTGCCTAGTTATCTGCATATCTCCTCATTCGAATGCAGGCTCCTTGAGGGCCAGGGTAGTTTCTTCTTTCCCCCATATTCCCCAGCACCTAGTACAGTGGGTAGCATACTTGACAACTGCTTCTTGACTGACTATAGCTTTTCATCGAAGACCCAGCAGCGGATCAACCATTTCTTACTCATTTGAGCCCTAGAGTTGCCTAATGGATAACTCCTTGTATTTTTTAAGTCATCCAACTTACCCTCACCCTCCACTCCTCTACCACAACATGATCTCAGTCATCTTCAGACTGTCTTTGGGAGACAGAAAGGAAGGAAAGGGAGGGGACAAGCATTGACCATCAGCCCCATACACGGAGACACAGAGGATTAGTGACTAATCCCATATTGGAGCCCAGACATTCGTTCATTCATTCATTCATCTATCCATCCCTTCATTCATTCATTCATGCCACAGACATTTTCTATTACTTACAGAGCTCATCACGTGGTTGATCGCATGGCGCTGAAATTTTTGGCCATGGTCTCTCTCAGAGACCATCCCATGAATTAAAAAAGGATTATCTATCTGGGAAAGAAAGACTACTTCCACCAAAGAAATTACAGATCCCTGAAGTTTTGTGTGCATTACTCCTTTTTATATATTCATATATAATATATGTAAAATATCTTTGACAAATATATTTATTTTTTATACATTTATTTATTTTTATATTTAAATATACACATTTATAGATTTTTATAATGCTTTATGTTTTTAAATCAGAGATTTCCTAATATTTCTCTCCAAGCTCATCCAATGATCCTTCCCTTGTTGCAAAGGACAATAAAACAAAAATAAATGACATAGTGACTTAGATTGCATTGTGTATCTGTAGATCTCCACCTCTACTAAAAGGAGGAATGCCTTTTTAAAAATCTTTTTTCTAGTATCAGGATTACAATTCCACACATTTCTTTATGAATTAATTTTTATTAATGTCTTTTGTTTTTCAATCACCCACATTTCTATATATCTCTTGTAACAAAAATGAAAAGCCAGGTAGCAAAAGTAACCAACATCTCAGTTGAGTCTCACAGTGTGTGCAGTATTCCATAACCATCGCCCCCTACTTTTACAAAGAAGAGAGGGAAGTATTCTTCCTCCTTTCCTATTCAGGCCAAGCTCAGACATAATCATTACATGCACAACTTTGTATGTGTTATTTCTTAAGACAAGAATATTTGTAAAGGTCTAGAAGCTGGGGAGGAATGGGGAGAAGCACTAGTCCCCACCTTCATAGACTTTACCATTTGGCATGGTGAAATAACATTATTGAAGGAAGATTGAAGTGAGTCACAAGGAAAAAAAGGGACATTCACTTGGGAAATAGTTTTCTGTCCATCATATTGCTAAGCACACAGTCTGGCATCGGGGCTGGAGATGTGTCTTTGGAGTCACAAAAATTTGGCTTCAAATCTCGACTTGAAAACATATTGGTTTTGTGATGGTGAGCAAGTCACTTGCCTCCCAGGTACTCTCTAAGACTGTTATTTTTGTTCTTGAATGAGTTTTTTTGTTTGCTTTCGTGTTTTCATTTCAGTCTATTAGAGTGACTCAGATGCAGACAAATAAACAAGACAGATTAGCCAGGTGGTAGATAAATAAAGCTCTGGGCCTGGAGTCAGAAAGGCTCTTCCTGAGTTCAAATCTGGCCTCAGACACTAAATGTATGACTCTGGCCAAGTCACTTCACCCTGTTTTCTCAGTTTCCTCATCTGTAAAATGTGCTGGAGAAGGAAATGGCAAACCATTCTAGTATTTTTGCCAAGAAAATCTGGCTCCCCTCTTTTCTACATCTCTCAGTCATCCCCATCTGGGGAACACACCAGGCTGATGAAATTACAGAGCCAAAGCATTTCTTATCTTTCCCAGGTCACTCAGCTAGTACCCACTAAAGTATTCCACTAATGGAACCAGGGATTCAAGCCCAGGTCTCTGTGTCTGGGCTTCCCAGACAAAGGCCCACTTGCCCGACCAGCTGGGCTCAGAGAAGTCCTTTGTCTGCCTTTGGTTAAAAAAAAAATAAACTGGATTATTTGGCACCTGCACAAGCAAGCCTGGTGTCTGTGCTGCTCATCTGAGAATCCGCAGCTTCCTCCCTCTGGCTTTACTTTCCTAAGGGTTATTTCAGGATTCTACTTCCCTCTCATTCCAGAGATCCCATCTTCTGATCTTCCTTCCTATTCAGTTGTCCTCAGGGACAAAGGCCAGCTTGGCTTCAGGACTTAGCCACAGGTTCCCTGTGAATTCCCCCTCTCCTGCTGGTCCAGAACAGGCCCCATCACTACAGTATATCCAGCTGGAAATGGGTTACCTGAAGCCAAATGGACAATGACATGGGCCCACTCTCACCCTCAGCCCCAGCCAAAGACTCTGGGCCAGAAGAAATTGGGCTAACAAGCACTTGCCTAAAAGAAAATGAATGGAGATAGAATCATGCTCCTGGTAGTGCAGAGCAGGGTCCTCAGCAAAGACCAATAACTACTGGTAGGTGATTGTGTGTCCACTCCAGGGACCTCACTTTGCTTTCAGCCTAAAAACTTGTGGGCAGAGCCTGGATTGCACACTGAGGGTAGGATGGCAGTGGATATAGAGGGAAGAGACACATTCCCTGCCTCTGGGGAACTCATAGTCTGATAAAGGAGGACCCCTACCCCAACCTCAAGTCTGAGGGGACAGGACATACAAAGGTGACCTAAGCAATCATAGAAAGCCTGCTTTCGCATCCACTCTGTGAGGTAGTTATTGTCCCTATTATCACCCCTATTATACAGATGAGGAAACTGAGGCCCAGAAAAAATAAGGGACTTGCCCAGCATCCCTGTAATAGGCAGGACTCAAACCCATGCCTCTTGCTTCCCGGCCCCCTTGATGGTGTTTGTCCCATTACATCACAAGATTCTCCATGAAGTACTTTGACAGTAAGTCAGTAGTAAACATTAAGTGCCTACTATGTGCACATTAGCATAGCTAGTTCTCTTAAGGGGCTACTAGAGCAAAGGCTAAGAAGAGCCTCTGGCTTGGGACTTTCTTCTGAAATATTACTTATTTAATTATAGCTGACATCACAGATTTAAAACTAGAAAGTCATCAAAGCACTTGAGGTGCCAACCTCCAGTAGAAATAGGGGCCACTCACCCACACTTTAGGATCCTAATGGGCCACAGAATACTTTAATTTTAAGATGTAATTATTTTGTTGTATTTTTATCTATTTTGTTAAATATTTCTCAATTACATTTTAATCCTACTTGGACCAGACTTGGAAGTATCACAAGCTACTTGTGACCCATCAGCCTCATGTTTAACACTTCTGATCCAGTTTAACACTTTTTATATTCCAGAGGAAGGAAAATGACTTCTTCAATGTCACATAGCCAGTAAGGATCCAAGCTGGGATTAGAATCCAGATCCTGAGTCTAACTTTAGCATTTTTTTCTTCTTATGCTTGGGGATCCCCCCAGTGATCCCTAAGGGGGTGTAAATAGTGTCTCTCCTCCCTAGCCCCAAGGCTCCTGCCAACATCATGATGGCCAGTCTGCCAAGCTGTCTCCCTTACTCTCACTCCACCATCCTATTACCCCAGAGCCCCCAAAAAAGTCTAGACTGAGTGTCCAATAAGTATTGAACATCCTGATCTGAGTGTTAAATGTCTTGACATTAGATCCAGGTTGAAGTCGAGGGATACTGCAGGTAGTGTCAAGGGCAGTGCCATATTTGTGGGGTAGTAGCGGCTCCCACAGTGAAGTGCTGGGCTCTGCCCCCTTTGGGAAGGCTTTGGTTGTCCCAGCCAGCTGGGACAGAGAAGGAGACTGGAGTTGGCCAGACTAGCCTGAGGGTAAAGGCCAAGTTTTGGGAGGCTGGCAGTGATGGAAGGGCCTGGCTGGCTTTGAGAACAGAATTCTCTCCCATGATTGCAGACCCAGAAGGCACATTCCTCACTTAGCTGGGCCGGGACAGCCCAAGGGGAATGAGAGAAGGCTCTAGATTTGGCAGGAGCACTGAGCGGCTTCAGGACTTGAGGAAAGGGCAGTACAGTGGTTAGAACAGCAGCTGAAAGTGAGCAAGTCTGTGCCCTTGGCAAAAAGGCAGGTCTGGAACATTTTGTGAATCTTCATGTGTCGGGATCGATGCTGAGTGCTTCCCAGATTTTATCTCTTTTGATTTTCTCAACACCCCTGGGAGGTAGGTGCTATTATTACCCTCATTTTACACATGGGGAAACTGAGGAAGCAAAAGTTAAGTGACTTGCCTAGAATCACATAGCCAGTAAGTGTCTGAGGGCAGATTTGAACCCAGCTCCTCCTGATCCCTTTTTAGCTCCGTTTTGATAACTTGCTACCTTCATAATAAGGGGATGTAATAATAAAAATGGGGAAAAGGAAGATGAGAAAAACTATCCGTGAAGGTTCCTGAGTCAAGGCCAAAAAAGGGACGCTTGTCTTTTCTATGCTGGCCTCTCACAGCCCAACCCAGTGAGAATATTTCCCAGACAAACGAGGGGGGCAGGGGAGAGGGGGGGCAGTGAGGCAGGGTCTCCACTCATATAACAGTGCTTCGAGAAAAAGGGCTGTTTGTTCTTTCCTTTTAACCCTCGAAGCATGAGCTCCAGAGAGAAGCTGAGTGGGTTCCTGGCCCAAATTCCCGTGTGCAGACACAAACCCCCTTTCTTTGTCTTTTTCCATCTCAGAAACCTGACTCTCCTTCCTGTGCTCCCCAGGGCCCTGTCCCGCCAGAAGGGCCCCAAGCCTGCAGCACTTTGCTGGTTTCCTTTAGGCTGGGAGAAACTGAATTGTCCCATTCTCTCCAGAGTAGCCTTTCCTCCAGTGATCCCCAAGGGGGTGTAGACTGTGTCCCTCCTCCCTAACCCCCAGGCTCCTGGCAGCACCATGACAGCCAGTCTTCCAAGTTGTCTCCCTTACCCTCACCACACCAACCCAGAGCCCCAAAGCCTCAGCCAAGCTTCCTCTTCCCTGAAGCATCTGGATCAACTTAGTGCTCCAGCCTCTTCAGATCCAGCAGACTGCAGCCATCTGCCCAGTAGCTACCAGTCTGGTTGGCTGCCCTTGCCCCCAAGTCTATCCCAACTCAGATGGGCAGGGCCAATCCCTTTCTTCACCCCCTTTTGCCAGTACAGTGACTAACACAGTAGAATGGAATTGTGATAGAGCCATGGATTTGGAGCCAGCTTCCAATTCTGCCGTGACTGACTGTGTGACTAGGGTAGTGATAGAGCTGTGGATTTGGAGCTGCAAGAGCTGACTTCCAATTTGCTTAGATTCTGGCTGTGTGACTCTGAGCGAGGTGCTTAACCCACCTGGGTCTCCCCTGCCTTCTAAGGTTCTTGGGAGGCTCAAATAAGGCCCTGGATATAAAGCAGGGCCTTTATACATACACCCATAAAATAATTATTTATTGTTATTATTTAGTTATCTATTATTACTATTAATCTTCTTGTGGGTTTTTTGTTGTTCAGTTTTTCAGTAGTCCAACTCTTCATGATCCCATTTGAGGTTTTCTTGGGGAGTGGTTTATCATTTCTTTCTCCAGCTCATTTTACAGATAAGGAAACTGAGGCAGGCAGTGTGGTGGTGGTTTGCCCTTTTTTTCCCTGCTGGGCAATTTGGGTTAAGTGATTTGTATAGGGTCACACAGCCCTTCCAGGGCCAGTCTCTATCTGCTGTGCCATCTAGCTCCCCTTGTCCTTCATTCTTTTTTTCTTAGTAAATTTATTTATTTTTAATACACATTGCTTTATGAATCATGGTGGGAGAGAAAAATTAGAGCAAAAGGGAAAAACCATGGAAGAGATTAAAAAAAAACCAGAAAAAAGAAGTGAACATAACATGTGTTGATCTACACATTCAGTCTCCTTAGTTCTTTTCCTGGATGCAGATAGCATTTTCTGTCCAAAGTCTATTGGCATTGTTTTGGATCACTGAGCTGCTGAGAAGAACCAAGCCTTAGTATAGTTGATTATCACACATTCTTGCTATTATTGTGTACAATGTATTCCTGGTTCTGCTTGTTTCTTTCTTTTTTTTTTCCTTTTTTTCTTTCTTTTTTTTTCTTTTCTTTTTTCTTGCTGAGGTTAAGTGACTTGCCCAGGGTCACACAGCTAGGGAATGTTAAGTGTATGAAATCGGATTTGAACTCAGGCCCTCCTGACTTCAGGGCTGGTGCTCTAACCACTACACCACCTAGCTGCCCCTGGTTCTGCTTGTTTCACTCAGCATCATTTCATGTAAATCTTTCCAGGCCTTTCTACAATCAGCTTGTTCATCATTTTTTATAGAACAATAATGTTCCATTACCTTCATATATCTCAAGCTTGTTCAGCTATTCCCTAGTTGATGGGCATCCACTCATTTTCCAATTCTTTGTTACCACAAAAAGGGCTGCCACAAACATTCTTGCACATGTGGGTCCCTTTCCCTCCTCTAAGATCTCTTTGGGATATAAGCCCAATAGAAACACTGCTGGGTCAAAGGGTATGCACAGTTTGATAACTTTTTGAGCATAGTTCCAGATTGCTCTCCAGAATGGTTGGATCTATTCACAGTTCCACCAACAATGTATCAGTGTCCCAGTTTTCTCATATCCCCGCCAACATTTATCACTGTCATCTTAGCCAACCTGAGAGGTAAGATGTTTGTCCTTCATTCTTGATAAGGACCATGAAATCAGGGAGGGGATGCCATGATATACAAGTGAGGGAGGGCTTTGCAAGGTACCTCACTTTTCCCTCCAGAGTCCTCTGCATCCAGTGGCCAGATAGAGATCAGGGCCCCTGGAGACAGCTCTCTACCACAGCTCCTAAGTGTCCAAGGTCAGATTTGAACTCATGAAGTCGAGTCTTCCTGACAGGAGGCTGGCACTCTGTACACTCTGGCACCCCCTGGTGGCCCATGTGAGTTCTGCCTACATGGATTACTCATGATTCATTTCTATCTAGAGATGGGCCCAGACTTGGAAGCTCTCACATCCATCCCTTTTTCTCTGATCAGTAGCCAACATCCTCCATCAGGTCCTCATTGTCACTCCCCAGGAGGACTGCGGTGGTCTCCCTGCCTCCAGGCTCCACACACTGACAAATGCAGACCTAGCCCCATGCTATCCCTCTCTTACTCAGTTAAATTCCATGGTTCCCTCTTACCACCAGGCTCATTTCTTTTGTTTAGCCTTTAAGCCCTCTATAACCCTGCTGATCTAACTATACCTTGCTCTCCTTCACTCCCACGGGCTTCTGAGCAGGCTTATTCTTCCTTCTACATGCACGTGACTGTGTTTCTGCACTCCTTGCATTTGCACAGGCTGTGTCCCTCCCTGGAGTGCACTCCCTCTTTCACTTCTGCCTCTTAAAATCTCTAGTTTCCTTCAGAGTTCTGCTTCAATTCTACCTTCTGTAGGAAGCCTTCCTTATCCCATCATCCACTAATCCTTTACCCCCAAATTATCCTTTCTCTCTCCAAGAGAGAGCCAGGAGACCCGGGTTAAAATCCTGTCTCAGATACTAGCCGTGTGCTATTGAGCAACTCACTTAACTTGTGCCTGTTTCAGTTTCCTTATCTGTAAAATGGGGATAATGTATGACTGGGGTGGTGATAGTGAGATAATATCTGTAAAACATAAAACATTTGGCAAACTATAATACATTTTATAATGCTGATGGTGAAATGTCTACAGTATCTCTTCCAACTAGGGAAGGGACTGCTTAAGTTTTGTTTGAATCCCCAGCACTCAGCTTAGTACTTGGCCATAGTAGGTGCTTAATAAATGCATGCCACTTGATTCCAATTGTGTGATTTGGTTACATTATTCTTCACTTTGATGGGATCCCAGATGACACACACAGTGTCTGGCAAATAACAGGTGCTTAATAAATGCATGTCAATTGATTCTAACTCTGTGATATGGTTATGTCATTCTTCACTTTGATGGGACCCCAGATGGGGAAATGATATGGCTATATTTATCTCTGGATCCTTCCTCTCTTCTCTTTTCTCTTCTCTCCTTACCCTCTCTACCCTCCCCTCCCTGCCATTCCCACCCATCTATCTCCCAGATAACCTACTGGTTCTCACGGTGGCCACCAAGGAGACAGAGGGATTCCGGCGCTTCAAGAGGTCAGCCCAGTTCTTCAACTATAAAGTCCAGGTAAGAGGTTTTTCATCATAGGCTGGGTAGATAGAGCCATTTGGACCAAAGGGTGTTGAGGGAGCAGGAAATGGAGGGGACTAAAGAGAAAGGATGAGCTCAGACCTACTATTCCCTCAACATTTCTCTAACCAAAATGGGTCTGGACATTAATTTGGGGGTAAGGGGAAAGAGGGCAAAATCTTTACTCAAAGAAACCCTAGAGTAGAATTAATTGTTGATGAGAGGAACCGAAAGAGTGCCAAATGGGAATTACCAGTTTTGCTCTCTGACCATTTGCCATACATGGATGCTGAGGGGTATTTGTGTAATTAGTGTTACATCCTCTCTGAGTTACAAAATCTCTCTCTCTCTCTCTCTCTCTCTCTCTCTCTCTCTCTCTCTCTCTCCCCGTCTCTCTCTCTCTCTCTGTCGCTCTCTGTTTCTCTCTCTCTCTGTCTCTCTCTGTCTCTGTCTCTGTCTCTGTCTGTCTCTGTCTGTCTGTCTCTCTCTCTATCTCTCTCTTTCTCTCTCGTTCTGCTCCCTTCCCCAGTATCCATCCAAATGTGTAGAATCAGGCCTCAGGGTATTCACTCTTTATCCATCCATGCAGAAAGAAGTTAAAGAAACATGTCCAACTGCCTAGTTAGCCAAGAAAGCATATTGCACATTCCATGTGTGCAGAATACTGGGCTGGGTACTGTGGAGAGAGATTAAAGAAATGGGAATTTTTTGGCTCCTGGAGCCAAAATGTTTGCAAAGCATTTTATCCACGATACCTCCAGTTGTCCTGCCTGTAGCTTGTTTGTACTGACAGAAATGATTATTTCTCCTTGTAGTAATTAATAGCTTATTATTGAATCAGGATCAGAGTTTTTCTCCTTTTCTGCTTCCTCATCTAGAAATTATTCATTGTGGGAAATCTTGCTGAAATATTTGTGCATGCTAAGATCTAATCAGGCAGTAAAAGAAATTCCAATTTGGGCTAATGGGAGGATTCTTGCTTGTTATGTTTGCTCAGACAGGTCTGGGGAAATGTAGATTATCCCTTTTCTCAGATAGGTGATAGGGAAATTGATTAGTTTCTTTGGCTAAGACTTGGGTGATCTAAGTACCCCCAAGATTCCCCTTTATTGGAATATTCATTCTCTTATTGTTAACCAATCAGTTGATTGCCCCCCTTAGGAATACCCACTCATTCAAGGGCATGTAATCTGTGAATCCCTAGCCATGAGGGGTCATTGGCAATCAAGAGTGCCATTGCCATCAGTTTGTTAATGAACATGCTAGCCTTATTAATAAAATGATTGAATTACCCAGAAATTATGTGTTTCAAACTTTTTAAACATAACAGTACATAGTTGTTTGAATATTGTTTCCCCTTGGACTGAGGTCCTCCAGAGTAGCTCAGTCTCTGGTGCATAGTCTCTGGCACACAGTAGGTAACTTAATGAATACTTGACTGATTGATCCTCACAACAAATTTGTGAGATGGATGCTATTATTATTGTAGTTGTTGTTTTATTCAAAAGACAATACTAAGGGTCAGAGGTGTTCTGTAACTTATCAGAGATTATGCAATTAGTCTGTCAGTCAGAATTCGAATCTGGGTCTTTATGAATCCAGGTCCAGTTCTATGGTCACTGCCAAGGAAGAAGCTTTGTAGGCTAAATAGAAAATTTATTTTATTTAAAAAAATTTTAATGGAAGTTATTTTACTCCCATTTATATGGAGTTTTCAGGATTATAAAGTGATCATATGAGGCAAGTAACTTGAGGACTACTTTACTTATTTTATAAATGAAGAGACTGAACCCTAAAGAAAAATAAAGGTACACTCATCTGCCCATAGTCAGAAAGTTAGAAGCAGAGCTGGGATTTGAATCTAGAGTTCCCTTTTAGGAGTCAGAGGACCTGAGTTCAAATTTTCTCTCTAACACAAACTATCTCTGTGATCTTGAGCAAATGCCCTACACCACACAGGCTTTATTTTCCTTAAGTGTTAAATGAAGTTCCAGCACTGGGATCCCAAGATCTTTGCTGCCTTTTAAAGAGTGTTGTCTTTGGTCTTTCCTAATCTCCCCATATTTGTGCCTCTCCTTCCCAAGCTATCTTGTATTATTCCCCCATCCCCAGCCTTCCCAAGCTTTTTTAAAGAATCAACTCAAATCTCACTTAAAGCAAGAAACCTGTTTATCATCCTCACCTCTTGTCCCAACCCCACTTGCCTCAGAGATTCCCTTCTGTCTACACTGTCTGGGTCTTGCACAGGCATAGTTATTTTCACTTTGGTCTTCCATTTTTTGGTAGTTTTCCTTTTGTATCTGCCTTAATACAGTCCATGGCATATATTATTTAACATCATCACTTAATAACTTAATAACATCATTTACTCAGTTCTTGTTGACTTATTGACCTAGTATAGATCTGGGGCGGCAGCTAAAACATGAATGTGTTTCTGCATCAATACATATAAAGTATAGAAGTTATGCACTCCAACTATCATCTTTTAAAGAAATATTATTAAGATTGGGGCCAGGATCTTAAGCAATAAGCATTGAGAAACCACTTAAACCATTTCAGTTACACAAGTTGTTTTGGTTTTTGTTATTTTTCAATTCCCTGGAAATGCCTGTGGCTGGCTGTCTTGTGAAAGCAAAATTCACTAAAAAAAGTTTCCCCACCTACCCTTCTCCCTACCAATTAAAAAGAAAAATATAAGGCAGAATGATGCTATTATATTATGTTGAATTGCTCCAAAAAACATAATTGTTAGTTAAACGATCTGTCCTGCAACTAGCTATGTGACCTTGGGCAAACCTTGGTGATTTTTCAGAACAATTCTAATGAGGTAGGTGGGCAAATATTTTCCCATTTTGTAGATGGGAAAACACACAAATGATGTGCTCCAGGTCAAGCAAGTCAGTGGTAAAGGAAGAGGAAGATGATTTGAAGAGACTCTTTTCCAGGGCTTTTAAAATATCATGTTATTGTAGTAGACTTCCTGCCATCTAGGGGAGGGGTGGGGACTAAGGGGGAAAATTTTTAACAGAAAGCTTTGTAAGGGTCAATGTTGAAAAATTACCCATACATATGTTTTGCAAATAAAAAGCTTTAATAAAAAAAAAGAAAATGAAAAAATATATATCATGTTATTCAGTCATTTTCCTGTCATGTCTCACTCTTGGTGAATTTGGAGTTTTCTTGGCAGAGATAGAGACATTAACTTCTCCAGCTCGTTTTATAGATGAGAGAACTGAAGTAAACAGGGTAAAGTGACTTGCCTAGGATCACACAGACAGCTAGGAAGTGTCTGAAGTTACATTTGGATCTCCCTGATTCCAATCCCAGCACTCTGTCCACTACACCATCTTGCTGCCCTTAAAATATCATACTGTCTGCCAGAGGGCTAACATTACATGCTTTGAAATTTTATATTATGGCACTTTGTAATTTGTATAGTTTTTACCTTGCTGTCAGCATATGCTTTGTTATTTTCAGAAAATCCTTGGAAGGAACAAGACCCGTCTACTATAGAAAGAAGCATTTGGGGAACTAAAAGTGCTGTCTTAGCAGTTGACATGACTAACTCCATTTTGGCCTTTATCTGGCGGGGAGGGGCTATGTTAGTTCTTAGCAGACTATCTCCTTTTCCATGTCCCTCCTAATCATTTTATGATTACAAAAATGGGCTCTAGAAACTGAAATAGTTCTAAAAACTTGTCTGCTTTTCTTTATCTGATAAAACAGTAGATTTTTTAAAAAACAAATATCAGTTGACTAACACCTAAGAAAGTTGTTCATTGTCTTTGGTTTATTGTAAATTGCTATGATAACGAGATCACTTTATTTCTTTTGTAATAAGTATTCACTTTTGTTATACTAAGGTGTTTTGGATGGTCTAGCACCTGTGGTGTGTAGACTTTGCCTACCTTGCTCCTCCAACTTTGGTGTCTACCTGTGACTCTTAAAAGCTGTAGCAAGTGCAGGGGGATTGAGTCTAATCTTGGATCCTTCACTTTCCCAGTACTCCAACTTGCCCCCTTCTCAGTTATTAGTACTTCTTGAAATGAAATTGGATTTACTTTGTATCTTTTGTGTCATAGTTATACATGTTGCTTCTTTCTGATATAATGTGAGCTCTTTGAAGGGAGGAGCTATTTTA
>JAJPUD010024081.1:0-19184 GCA_023553655.1 Myrmecobius fasciatus | reverse complement strand
GGATTGTGGGGACTGAGGAATCACAATATAGTATTTTCACTTTTTTTTGCTGTTGTTTTCTTGCTTTTTTGTCTTTCTCATTTTTTTCCTTTTTGATCTGATTTTTCTTGTGCAGCATGATAATTGTGGAAATATGTATAGAAGAATTGCACGTGTTTAACATATATTGGATCACTTGCCATCTAGGGGACAATGGTGGGAGTAAGGGAGGTAGGGAAAAATTTGTAACACAAGGTTTTGCAAGGGTGAATGTTGAAAACTATTTATGTATGTGTTTTGAAAATAAAAAGCTTAAAAAATGCATGTGTTAGACTAGGTGGCCTCTGAGACTCTCTCCAACTCTAGCTCTATCATCCTATCTGTGATCTCCACTCCAAAAAAAAAAAAAAGCCATAAATGAATAATAGCAGCAAGGGAGCTACATTTGTTAATGTTTTCTTAGGCAATGGAGGACAATCATGAATCCTCTCTTCCATTTTCGAATCCAGAACACAGAATATTTAGGTTCTTCCCCTCTTCCCTTTCCCAGTGATAATCAAACAGCAAGAAAACTAAAAGGAATTCTTGAAACAAAAACAGAAAAACATACACACGTACACATATAGACACATACACATAACTAAGAGATTCCTATATTAAAAAGTAAGCACAGTAATAATAGTTTATTTAAAAAGTGTTTTAAGATTAACAAAACACTTTCCTCACAATAATCATATGAGAAAGCTAATTAGCTTTCTCATATTAGCTAATAAACTTGGTATCCTGGAACTGATCCAAGCCTTCTAACTCCAAATTGAATATTCTCTGGATACTGACTCTCAGTACCAAGGTATATTCTATTATTAGAAAAACCTTGGATTTGGGTAGAACAGATGAAGTGGCAATAACTCTCCCTGTCAGGACACAGGTGCTGACATATCTAGCAGGTATTATTTATTATCAAGTTAAGTCTGACGCTCTTCCTAGGGCAATGGTCAATGCCTCGGGTTTTACAGAAAACCCCCTTGTAATGCACCTAATGTATTATGCTGAGTGGGGGGAAATCCTTTATGCCTTGTGAAACTGGAGAGTCAATTATCCTTATCTTATTTCACTGAACTATAAAGATTATTTCTGTAACATAGCCACAGCAGATGTCTTTCTCTGAGTAGTGGCGACTGCCGCCCTAATTTGAAATCCATTCTTTTGGCTGATTCCCAATAGAAGGTTGTCTCAAATACCATAGAAATGGAATATATTTGAGGTGAGAGTGGAGATAATAATAGGTGGTTGAAATATGGTTGACTAGGATGACTCCATAGCTTGCAAAAAGACAGGTATAATTTCCTTTCCAAAGCATCCCAGGTTTAAATACTTCAAGTACTAATAAAAATAATGGCAATCTGAATTAGAATCACTGTTTGAATGTGTGTTAATGACAACAAGTGTTATAACACTTTGAAGGTTGCAAATTGCTTTTAGTACAGAATTTCTTTTCTTTTCTTTCTTTCTTTCTTTTTTTTTTTTTTTTTTGCTAAGGCAATTGGGGTTAAGTGACTTGTCCAGGGTCACACAGCTAGGAAGTGTCTGAGACTAGATTTGAACTCAGGTCCTCCTGACTTTAGGGCTGGTGATCTATCTACTGCACCATCTAGCTGCCCCAAGAATCTCATTTTTCTTTATCAAAATATTTAGGTTTAATTAAGAAAAATAGTCTGAACAAATATGGAAATGTTTTTTTTTTTTAAACTTGTGAATAGTTCTTTCTGGGAGATGACACAACTAATTTTTGCCAAAAAAAAAAAAAAAAGTACAATTAGCTGGCATCATGACTAAGCAGAAAGGTATAGAATATTAGGCTCTGGAATTTTGGTGTCCATTTCCTCTGGAATTTTGGTGTCCATTTTTGGTTTTGTTGAGAAAAACTAATTCTCACTTTATCCTTTTTCCATCTTTTTTTGTAGAGATGGGGACAAGGAAGATTGGGTTGTGAACACAATGCTGCCAGCCTGGATTTATGTGTCAGCTTTGTCAAAGTGTTATTTTCCTTTTTCTTTGTCATTTTTATTCACAGAAGATTCTCTAAGTTGGGGGGAGGAGGGAGATAATTGGAAATGAAAGTGTTATAAAGAACAAAAGATAATAACAAAGCAAAGGAAAAACTAACACCTTCAAGGTTAGTTTTTCTACAAACAAAATCTCTGTCACAGCAGTAGAGAAAAGAAAACACAGTTCTTACAATAAGCATCTTATGCCTGGGCACTTGTGGGTATCCTTAGACTACTTGTCTTAATTATGCTTACCAAAAAATGAGATTTCTGTCAAATCCTATCTGAGCCCAGCAGTTCTATGGGGAAGTGGGAGGTCATTGGAAGTGATTATAACATGTTGGCAGGCTTGGAATTTGCCTGACTAATGAGTCAGAGCAATCAAAGGAAAATTCAGTTCAATATTCTTATTAAGGGTTTCAGAAAGACTGTTAAGGGAAGCCCTTATCTCCTTCAGATGTGTTATGATCTGTGTTGGGAGTAACATACTGCCACTAAATAACATATTTGGTATTTACTTATCTATTCATGTGTTGTTTTTTCTTTAGTAAAATCTAATCTTCTTGAGGGCTTGGACTCATATTTTGTCTTTGCCTAGCAAGTTGTACAGTATGTGGCATTCAATTTACAAGCATTGTTAAATTGGGATAACACTAAATATAACCTTAAAATGAAGTATTGGGGGAAGAAGGAGAGAACAAGGCTAATTTTTTTCAGATTCATTTTATTTTATTTTCTTATTGAATCAATGCAGATTCACCTTATTTGGGCTAATATATTTTATATTTATGTGTTCACAGTCACCAGCAGTTAGAATCTTGGGAAAATATCAACTTGGGTTATTAATCAGACTCTAGTGGTTTACCAGGCTTTCTTATTTTTGCCAACAATGCACCTAAAAAAACATAGGATTGACTAAGAACTTTTCCTAACATAGTGATTCATCTCTAGTCAAGTGGCAGGGCTCACGTATACATAAAAAGAGGGACAATGCATGCTAGCTTAGTTCTCTGATCACGGTGGTTCTGAGTTTTGCAGAATTTAATAGCAAGAAATCTATTAGGAGCATAAATGGAGACAGAAGGGAAGTCCACAATACATTACGTAAGATATCTAAGTAAGGGGCTGATTGGACAAGGAAACAAGACAGCATGGGAGCATGCAGATGTTGAATAGAAAGGAGATGTGGGGAGGGGGGGAAGTAACAATTCATACTACACAGAAAAACAACATTGCTGGCAACCTACACTTCCTCATAATAGTTCAAAGCACAAAATTAAGTACAGCAGTAGCTTCGGTATTACAGGAGTTAGAAAGTACTTGTCCCTAACAACCTGGCTATAGTCCTAATAACTCCATTTTATAGATAAGGAAAGTTGAAGTTCATAAGGGTCAAGTGTCCATGGTCTCATGGGTAGTAAGAACCAGAGCCCTAGAATCTGAACCCACATTTCTGGCCCTGTTTCCAATGCTCATTCCTCTGTACTACTGTGGCCCTCAGAGTAAGAGACAGGTTTCACAGTGAAAGCCAGATGTCAAAGGAGGAATTCTTACACGCTATATAGCACAGAGGCAAAAGCTGGGCTTTCAGGCTTCCTGGGAAAGTGGTGGCCAGAGGGGCAGCACTAGTTTATTCCCTTCATCTTTCCTCTTGACTTTTGATAAGATCAGAAGAAATGAAGAGAGATGGATGGAGTTTGATGAAGCTTTGCACCTTGGGACCATATTTAGCTGGTGAATAGTCTGTTTGGTGACACTGACCTTGGATGGTAAATGAATCTCCCCAGTCTGTCAAACATGAACTTGCCTACAGCACCACATCCTCTCCAGGTGCTGGTGGTTGAGGATACACCCTATTAACAGTAACTAGTTTAATCTAGGTCTGAATTCCCCCACAAAGTACTACGTCCCTCCTTCTTGGTCTATTGGGGGGGGAGGGAGGAGGGAGAGAGAAGGGATACCTAACCACCCCTAATAAGCACCCTGTAAATTTCAAAGAGAAATGTCACTTGGAAGAGAGGAACCAAGAGAAGAAGTAATTGCTGAAGCCTAAACTTATTACTCCTCCTGCAGGGCAATGAGTTTTCTAGTATTTTTCTAGCCTTTCCTTACCAGGACTGGATATCCAATTGCCTCAACTTGATTCAATTTCTGGGAGGGAGGTGATTTGTGGACTTGTATGTGCAATTATGTGGCAATGAAGTGACACAGTGGATAGAATGTTTGACCAAAGGCACTTACTAGGTATATGACCTTCTGTAAATCACATAATCCTGTTTGCCTCAGTTTCCTCATCAGTCAAATGATCTGGAAAAGGAAATGGCATACCACTCCAGTATCTTTGTCAAGAAAACCCTAAATGAGGCTATGAAGAGTCAGACAGGTTTGATACAACTGAACAACAACAAAAAAATGTGCAATTACAATACCTCCTTCACCAAAGATCATACATTTAGAGCAACCTTAAAAACCATTCATCTACATGGAAGAAAGTAGGGATCTCCATCCTTTTACAGATGAGGAAACTGAGAATTAGGAAAGAAAAGTTATTTCTGTGAAGCTGGAGAGCTAGTAAGTGACATAAATGAGATTTGAACCCCACTCCCTTGATGCCAAAGCCCATTTTCTTTTTGTGTCACACTTTCTCAAGAAAGTTCTTCTCAAGAAGTTAGTTCTAGCAGTAACAATGAAACTGAGATTCATTGAGGGAAATGGATATTGGTCTTCCTATGTAAGAGGAAGAGAAGGAAAGTAAAAGTAATCCCTCTAATCTACCCAACTCTTCCCCATCCACCCACCCACAACTTTTAAGGGTTAAAAGGTCATTCAGTCACACAGATTCTAGCTTGTGATTGAAGGATATTGAAGTAAATTTTGAAGATCACCATCTTGTCTGAACAGGGGTTCTTAATCTGGGGTCCAAGAAAAAAAAAGCTATCTTTATATATCTGTATTTCAGTATGATTGACTTCCTTTTTTTTTTTTTTAAGGATTTATACTACATAGGAAAATGTATTTTATTTTATACAAAGACATGCTACTGAAAAGTTAAGAACTCCTGAGCCTGTGTAACTATGTCATTTTACATATGAGGGCACTGTGGCCCAGAGAAATGAAAATTTACTTCTCTAAACTCACACAGCTAGTTAAGGTAAGAAATAGTATTATGCAAAAAATTGTTCAGGTGTTCAGAGTCCCACAGCTGGTAAGTATCTGAGGGCAGATTATCTCAAAAAGAATGAAGTTTCTTGACTCTAGGCCTGGTATTCTATCTACTATATTACCTAGTTTTTGAAAAGGACCAATGTCATCATGGGGTGAAGTCATAAATTTTATTTAAATGAGGCAGAGTTGCACACAGTCATCAGCCTCACTCTCTCTTCCATTGTCATTGAAGTCCAGTGGCAACACAAAAATCAAGACAATTGGTATTGATCTGGGATGCAGTGAATAATCTTGGTGTCTTCAATACCTGGCCAAGTTCTAAATGCTCCCCAGCACCTGCTTCAGCACCTCCATGGCCATTAGAATACATTCTTCTCATCTTCCAATTCCACTGGGGGGAAGCCTTCACATATTTGGAATAGATCTCCTCCTTACACCAATGGGCTTGAGATCTCTCCATTACCCTCCACCTGGTTTAACCCATCTGTCAAGATAGTGTGGCTGCTGCATGTGCTAGATCTTCTTGGAGCTATAAGTGAGAGTTGGGTTAGAAGTGGACACCAAAAGTGGATGAAAAGCCTGAAAAAGCTTAGCAAGCCCCCATGCCAGAGGTGTGTTCCTCCTGCACTTCCCACAGATCCCAAAATTCCTGTTAAAGGCTATAGGAAGTAAATTTGATATTTATGTTCCACTTCTGTTCTGAACACAAATAAATATACTTCTTAAGCCCCCTATCCATTAACCCCACAGCACATGGATGTCACTCTATCCCTGTCTTCAGAATACTCTATTCCCCTCTTCAGATCTAAATTCTTATGCACTTGGTAGAACGATTTACCAGAGGCTTCGAGCATCTTCTCCAGCAATTGGGTATTTGTCAGTAAGGATTAAATCAGAAGTCCTAACTGTTTTTTTTTTTAAATAAACCTTAAATTACTACCTTGTTAGTTACAAAGCCCCTTCAGATTTTTTTCATATCTGCATATGAAGGGTGTGAAAGGGCTGGGAATATGATTGAGTTAATAGCAGAGACCTCAATCTTGAGCCCTAGGTTAGGCTTTTATATTCTTTGTGTTTCCTTAGTTTCTCATGGACCTGGAAGAATAGGGATGACTTCCATTAATTTTTTTTTCTTGTTTAGGCTCATCACTATATAGCTGCCAATGTGATTTTTCATAGAATTTGCTTTGACTCTTTTATTCAATAAATTCCAGTGGCTCCCTGTTACTTTTTGATACTTATATCATTACTATAATCTACCTTTCAAGCTTTGGCATGTCTTACTCCACTTCAAACTCTCTAAAGTCCAGCTAAATTGTGGTAGTTTTTTTTTTTTCATGTATGACTGTCCATATTCAAGAAATCTTCATGTCTTTGCTCCCATTGTCCCTCCTGCCTGAAATAGACTTCTTGATCACTTCTGCTTCTTAGATTTCATTCACTATCAACAAAAGTGTCTTCCACATAAAGGCTTTTCTGATTCCCACTCCAGCTCTGGCTTCTAATGCCTTCCCCACACACATAACTTATAGTTTTTCTATATTTATATAAACATACATTATTTCTCTGAATAGAATTTAAGTTTCTTGAGGGCAGGGGCCATTTTATCTTTGTCTAGGTAATGTCCAGCACAGTTCCTGGCACACAGTAAGCTCTTAATAAATGTTCATTGATGGATTGATTTAAAAGTGTGAAAACAGAAGAATCCAGAATTCCAGAGGTGTTTGGTATTAAATAATAAAATAATAAGTACCTGGAGAATAAAATGCACATTAATTCTGGAAAAAATAATGTACCTGGTTTATAGTCCAACCTTCAGAGATTAAAATTTCAGAAGTGTAATTTCTCCTTAACCATGTTGAAGCTTCTAACTGAGAGGCTCAAGTTCTGAAATAAAAAGAAGAATGCAAAGAAAATAATTAAACCCAAAGACATCAGCCCTGTGGCAGAATCCATCTCTGAGGTGACAAAAAGCTTGGTATCTGGGACTAAGAATCTCCTCCTTAGAAGAGAAGAAGTTCCAATAGCCAAGACTTGGAGGGAAAAATACAGGGAAGTCTTTTTTGCTGATTCCTGAAACCAGAAAGTTTCAGATAGACTAGATATATAGGCTAGATAACTATTCCAATCCTAAGACTATGTGATTCTAATTTCCCATGATGCTCAGATCAATAGAGAGAAAGTAGAACAGCATTGAAAAGTGAACAGGACTAATGAAGCCATCTCCAACCACTGGCCTCTCTTTTCTCCGTCACTGATTAATATTCTCAAGTGTGCTTGAATTTAGAAACAAGAAGTAGCATAGGATGAGGGGGGGGAAAGAAAAGTGATCAAAGAAAGATCTTTTTTTCTGTCCCTGATCTTTATTTGTAAAGATTTTTTAAAAATCCATTGCAAAACTTCTTTGGAAGAAAAGAATTTAAATTCATGCTACTGTATAGAAGTCACGCTAGAGTAGTTTGAGGATTAACAAATCCTTGTCTCTGTTCTGTTCTTCCAAATTAAAATTAAGACCTCCCTTGATCTTTAAGATAATGTGGGCGTAGCCAGATAGATACCTATAGTGTTATGGTTATAATTCTGTATTTCCCATTGCTGGTTGTTCTTCAATTTTCTGCATTTGTGTGCATCTCACATGCATCCACATGCCTCCTCTAGATATAACATTACTTCCTTGAGGGCAGGGATTATCTCTGGATTTACCCTGGTTTAACATAGAGCCAGATACAGTGAATGCTAATAATGATGTTCACAAAAATGACAGAGAGGGGTTTTCCTTCATTTAATTGTTGCCATTTTTCAGCTTCATTCCAGTAATAGATGAAAAACAAATTATTGAAATTCAACTCTCTCCTCCCTTCATGTAATGAAGGGGAAAAAAAGAAAGGGAAAAATCTTGTGGACTTCATTACTTTCTTATTTAAAAACTATGACAATGTGATCATCTGATACTCCCTGCCAGAGAGGTGATGGACTTTAAATCCAGAAGAAACATGCATACACACATGCACACACATATGCACATACTATATAAACACACACATGTATGAACATGCATATATGCACATATATGCATGTATGTATGTTCGGTTTGGGGATTTGTTTTGCTGAGTTGTGTATATTTGTTATGAGAGCTTTAGGATTTTTGTTTGTTTTTATTGTTTAATTCTGCAGTAACTAGGAAAGAGGGATGAATTCTTGAAAATAAGTAACAGCAACAAAATAGAACTGTGATGATAATGCCACATTCATGAAAGAACTGCTTTAGCTAATGGAAAATATTCATGTTCTAAATCATAAAAAAGGAGTGAGAAAAAATAGCCCACTTGAGATTATATCGTCATTCCTTTTTTATTATCTCTCGGTTTGGACATTTGTGTTTGAGTTTTGTTCTCAACATTTAAGATCAGTGTCCTAACTAGGGTAGAAAGTTTAGGGCTTTTCCTCAGGACACTGAATTTAGAGGTGTGCTGGTAGCATTTTCAGTATTTCAGTAGCATAGAAAAAACAGCACCTAGCACCAAATAACGTTTCCAGATTTCTGACTGATTTTAATCTTTAGAATTTGGGAACAATACATCAGAATTCCTTGGGAATCACGGGAATTCCCAAAACTGTGTAATTCTTTATTTTCACAACATTCTGTGTTTTTTAAAATAATAAGTGACCATAAAAATAAACAGTGAATCATTTTTCTGGATTAGAGTTATACTAAAAGTTTTAGAGGTATTTTTTTAAAAATGTAATAATGCATATTATATTCATAGTCTTTATTCATAGTCTATTCATATATTTGTAGTTTTTATTGTTATTATTATTATGAACCAATATAATAAGACAATGATTTAAAACACATTTGGCAAGAAGCTTAATGATTTTCTTTATCTTTCTTAAAATACTTTTTACATTCTCTTTACTTTTTTTTGGATATTGAAACATTCATGCAAATGACTAAGGAAGTACTAAGTCTAGTAGTATTTACAATAAATTGTAGCCTAGAGCAAATATCCACACTGGAAAATGCCATTGGGTAGTATCTGAATACATAATATTCAGATCTCCTAACAAAACTAACAGTACTACTTAAAAGCAAATGTCCAACTTAACTTATTTTGCTTCTAAAACCTGCTATTTCTTGGAAAACTATTCAAGATTATTAAAAACTATACTATGTGAATAAACATTACTATTTATTACATTTGCATGAATGACCCACCATTAGAAGCTTACAAAGCCATGAATATATACTTATATTATGGTAATAGTTATAAACAAGAATGACTGATTAGATCATGGTCATTTCTTTCCAATGGGCTCCTCTATCCATTCCTGGAAATGCCAACCTTTAATTTTAGACTCTGTCAGCATCTTTTACTTTTGCTTTTGACTTGACACCATTGGAATCCTTCATATAATAACCTTTAATTATTTCAGGAGAATTATAATACTTTCCCCCAATTTATTGTTTTTTTTCCCTTGATATTCAGAATTTGGAAGAACATACAATTCCTTCCTCTCTCTTTTCTTTTCTTGTTCCCTCCCTCTCTTTTTCCTTCCTTCCTTTTTTTCACCCCCTTTCCCTTTCTCCCTTCCTAATTTCCTTCCTTCCTTGCTTGCTTCCTTTTCTTTTCTTTTCTGTCATTCTATAAATTAGAGGTTATAAATGTTCAGAACTGCAGAATTTATTTGAGCCAAGAATGTTTGGGACATAAGTGTGGATGTGGGACATGTATTCCATAGTAAGTGATTGAGTCAGATTGAACCCAGGTCTTTTGTTTCTAAGTTCAGTCCCCTTTCAAACTGTATCACAGTGCCTCTGGCTTCTGTTATAATGAGTCTCAAACATCAGCATATTGCTTTTTGGAGCTTAATGAATTTCTGATAATACTCAAGACCTTTTCAAAACTTCAGGCATATCCTTCAAAACCATCAAGGCATTAGATCATAAGACTGAATTACTTGAGAACAAAATCTTTTTTCCCTTCTTTGTGTTCCCAGAACTTAGCACAGTGCCTGGTACATAGTAGGTGCTTTATTAGCTGACTCAAAACTACTGTATCTTTTAGGGTAGTCTCATGGGACTTCTTGATTGCACAATCTTGCTGGGGCTTTTCAACAGTAGCTAAAATTTTGCATTTATAGAAAATATTTCTGGTGGGGAAGAATATTCTTCGTGTGGTAACATATGCTGAATTTTGTGATGCATACTGAGTTCTACTCCTACAATTTCAAATATTTTTAACTGTAACTTTATCAGTGTTAACATGGACATCATTTCCTAACAGTGACACACGTCTTTTTGAAAGAAACTTATTAACATGCACACATGCTTACTCATCCTGGAAACAACTGCTTGCTCTTCCTTCTACTGGAATATGTGTTCTGGGTATAGTATTTTCAAAGGAAGTGAGTAGACAATGGATATTACTGGAAATAGTAAAACTGAAAGATCAAAGAACTATAGGGTTTTAGTGATAGAAGAAAATATTCATCCTCTAATTCAACCTTTTCATTTTGTAGATAATGAAACCTCGAGACCCAGAGATATCAAAAGACTTGCCTAAAATACCATAGTCAGTAAGGGTGGGAGGAGCCTGGAACTCAAATTTAGGTTTTCTGTCTCCAAAGTGGACTTTTCTCCATATCTGCCAGCCTTCCCTGGATTTACCCTTCTTCATAAGCCCAAGTTTTGTTTCTCTGACCTTTTTCTAACTAAAGAAAAAAGTGCCCATATATGGGATTTTATGAAAAAGTATTAGATTCATAATCCAAAGACCTAGATTCAAATTATCATAATCATATCTCCTAGGCTTATTGCAAAGACAAGCCTCTATAAACCGATGCGGATATGTGTTATTGAGCTTAATTGTGGTTGTTGTTTGTTTTGAAGGACATGGATTCTGAGATTTTGCTTTATTTAAACAATTTGTATTATTGTTATTGGAAAGGGGGATTGATGAACAATCCTGATCAACTAATTCCCTGCTCCTTTCTCCCAGTCTAGTTGATAAAAATACAGAGGGATCAGATCATATGGATAAGATATTAATATACATATATATATATATTTAATTTTATTAAAGCCTTTTATTTACAAAACATATGCATGGGTAATTTTTCAACATTGACCTCTTGCAAAACCTTCTCTTCCAAATTTTCCCCTCTTTTCCCCTCCCCTAAATGGCAGGTAAAATACATGTTAAGTATGTTAAAAATATATGTTAAATCCAATATATACATACATAGTCATACAGTTACCTTGTGGCACAAGAAAAATTGGACCAAGAAGGGAAAAGAAAAACTGAGGAAGAAAACAAAATGCAAGCAAACAACAACAGAAAGAGTGAAAATTAACATGTTGTGGTCCACACTTAGTTCTCATAGTCCTCTATCTGGGTATAGATGACTCTCATTACTGAACAATTAGAACTGGTTTGAATCGTCTCTCTCTCTCTCTCTCTTTTTTTTTTTTTTTCTGAGGCAATTGGGGTTAAGTGACTTGCCCAGGGTTACACAGGTAGGAAGTGTTAAGTATCTGAGCTCAGATTTGAACTCAGGTCTTCCTGACTTCAGGGCTGGTGCTCTATCCATTGCACCACCCAGCTGCCCCAAATCATCTCATTGTTGAAAAGAGCCATGTCCATCAGAACCAGATCAGATCATCATATAGTCTTGTTGCCGTGTCCTGGGTTCTGTTCATTTCATTTAGCATCAATTCATGTAAGTCTCTACAGGCCTCTCTGAAATCATCCTGCTGGTCATTTCTTACAGTACAATAATATTCTATAACATTCATACACCATAATTCAGACATTCTCCAATTGATGGGCATCCATTCAGTTTCCAGTTTCTAGCCACTATGAAAAGGGCTGCCACAAACATTTTTGCACATGTGGGTCCTTTTCCTTCCTTTAAGATCTCTTTGGGATATAGGCCCAATAGAAACACTGCTGGGTCAAAGGGTATGCTATGCACAGTTTGATAACTTTTTGAGCATAGTTCCAAATTGCTCTCGAAAATGATTGGATCCGTTCACAGTTCTGCCAATAATGTATCAGTGTCCCAGTTTTCCCACATCTCCTCCAACATTTGTCATTAACTTTTCCTGTCATTTTAGCCAATCTGACTGTTATGTGGTGGTATCTCAGATGTCTTAATTTGCATTTCTCTGATCAATAGTAATTTAGAACACCTTTTCATATGACTAGAAATAGTTTTAATTTCTTCATCTTAAAGTTGTCTGCTCATATCCTTTGACCATTTAAGATATTAATATATTAAATGAGGTATATTTATCAACACTTTGCAAAAAATGAAAAATTAGAGAACAACTAAAATTACTGGCTGGCCAAGAATAGGAAACATTTCTGATCATCCTTAAAAGATAAACATAGGGACAGACACGTGGCACAGTGCCTAGAGCACTGGCCTTGAAGCTTTGTGACCATGGGCAAGTCACATAACCCTGATTGTCTCAAAAAAAAAGCAAAAAGGCATACTTCTTAAAGACAGTCAAAGCAGGAAGCAGACCCCAACAAGTATGACACTTAGAGTGGAGCCTGTTTTGAAGGAGCACCCCAAATCTTGAGAGGGAATGCTTTGCCTTTTCCTTTTTGGCATTCCCAGAAGACAGTATGTGTCTTGGGGGAGAAGGGACCTTCTCTTCCTCCTCCTACTCCATGGGAAATGACATCTTATATTAGAGTCTTTCTACATGAGCTCAGAAGGAAGTATCCAAAAGAGAAAAAGATGGTCAGTTGTGTCTGCTCAGAGGAAAATGGCCCCTAGCAGCAAACACATACACACACACACACACACACACACACACACACACACACACACACACACGATTTGGATTTATAAGGAAATTGAGGCTGGTAGTTGAGAGATGAACTACAGAGAAGATCTAATCTGAAAAACAAAGCAGAGTGACCTGTTAAGAAGAGGTATTGTACTCAGTGGGGAGCATCATAAGGACAAAAAGGAAAAACAAAAAAGCACTGATGCTCTGCAGAACTAGACATACAACTTTGTTGGGCACATGTGTTCTTTAATATCATGTCTCACTACCAGTACTTGCAATATACATACATACACACACAGACACTCCTCCCACTGACATTGTGTATATTTGTGGGAAAGTATATCCTAAGTTTATGGATAAAATGTTTCATAGTTACTCTTCTTCCTGTGACATTTTACTGAATGCTTTTGCTTTGAGCTAGTTGTGCCTCTTGGCTCACTGTTAAAGATGAGTGCTACTGGCAGCTCATGAACTGTAGTTTCAGGTGTATGAACCCTAGAGAGTACCTTGAGTATAGTTTGAGAACTCAATCTGTAAATATGTATGGGGAGTGAAGTTGCCCATAGTAGGCTACAACACGATCAAGAATAAGTTTCAACTATGTTTTGAATGTATCATATTTATATTAGCATTGCACAAAGTGTCAAATAATATTCCTATAAGGAGTACAAGTTGACATAGTATAGTATAAAGATCCCTGTTTTGGAAGTTAGGAAACTGGATTCAAGTTTTGTCTTTAACAGTTACTATTAATATGAATTTTGGCAACTGATTTATTATTGTAGACTCAGTTTCTTCATTAAGGATCTGAGCTAGGAGATATCTAAGTTTTTGTTATTGTTATAGTTTCCAGCTATTGTATTTAATGACTCTATAATGAGATCACCAACTTCAAAAACAATTACAAACAACAGCAAATAACATTAATGATAATAGCATTTAGTGTATTTATTATATGCCAGACTCTATGCTCAAGACTTCACAAATATTATCTCATTTGTATTTACAAATCAATATTAAGTTTTGACAAAAGCTAGTGAAAAAAGTCATTATACTCATAGCTTGAGATGCAGAGAACTCCATGGGGTATGACTCACAAGAGCCTTCTTAGGTATCCTTTCTAGAAGGATCTCAAAAGATGTTCTGCTATACCCTTTCCATCCTTCATCCAGCTAACCCCAGAAATATTTCAAATTCTATTTCTTACGGTACCTCATCCTTCCTTCTTTCTTTCCTTTATTCTCCTGAGGGTTTGGATGACAACTCACTAAGTGATCTCAGAGCCAACTTTTTAATACTCTACACAACTGCCCTGGAAAATTATCTTCAATCCCAACCCTACCCTTTATGGGATCCACTTAATCAGAGTTTTTCATTTTGGGGAATAGGAGTAGTATCAAATCATAGTTGGACCCTACTCAAAGTCAATAACTCCATTCATTTATGTATGTATGTATGTGTGCATATATGCATGTGTGATCAAATGAGATAGTATTTGTAAAGTGATTAGCACACTGCCTGGCACATAGTAGGTGCTATGAAAATGTTATTATTATTGTTGTTGTCATTGTCTGTTGTTGTTATTGCTATCTTCATTGTTTTAGTTCATTTGCATAGTTATCCATTCTTAACTTCAATTCAACAGGTATTTATTATCTTCTAGGTATAGGACATTATGTTGTTAGGAGAATGCAATTATGAAGATTAATAAAGTAAAAGGGATAGATAAAGGTAATTTCTTGTCAAATGGATGAGTTCTTTGACCAACTTAATAAACTCATAGGGTGGTAGGAGTGTTTGAATACTTTTGTAAGATACTTTTCCCTATAAAATTTGGATATTTTAAATAATCAGCTTATGATTCCTTCTCAGTGAGTGAGGCTACACAAACATTCATCAATTAATAAGCATTAATTAAGCACTTGTTATATGCCAGACACAGTGCTAAATATGGGAACACTCACCTCACCCCCAAAAGGGAGCAAGATCTGTTCTCAAGACCTACTAATTTTCTCTATTGTTTCAATAGAGAAAACATGTGAATATATAAAGTGATAGGGGTGATGTTTGAATCTGTGATTTCATTTATATAAAGAATTTCCAAATGAGGGAACTCTTTCTACGAATAAAGATTAGTACTTTTGCTACAACTTCTTGACTTACAGAGTTTCATAGGGCACTGAGAAATTAAGTGACTTATCTAGGATAAGTAGGTGTACAGCTAGAAGTTAGCAGAAAAATGTACCATGTCTAGTGCATGGATAAGTATAAATAAAATAGATACAAATTAAGAAAAGGTAATTGTGTCATTAATCAATCAACATACATTAAGTGCTATGGCACTTACTATGGCACATACTATGTGCCAGGTATTGGGCTGAAACAGTGGGAATATAAAGAAAGACAAATAATCCTTACCCTTAAGAATATTGCATTTTAACTGGGTAGATATGAAAATATCTAGGTAGATACAAGATAAATATATATAGAGAGAGACATACGTATACACATATTAACCTACACAAACATATATAGAGAATCTACTTCACACATGTAGATAGATTACATTTATGGATATCTATAGAGGCACATAGATTATATCTAACACAGTATATAATGTATATATGTATACACCTATATATATATGTATCCACACGTAAAAATATTACATACAAATGCATATAGACAATACTCCATCTCCTGCCATTGTGATTTTACTAAGCTGTATCCCATGCTAGGAATGCTCTGTATGATATACAATACATATGGTACTTATATATAGTAATATATACTATGTATATTATACTATAATATTTTATGTGTAGTATAATAAATTATTTATGTATAGCATAGTATGTATCACATATGTATATGTATATTTGTGTGTGTATATGTATATATGTGTATGTACAAGCATGTGCACACGCACATACGCAATCTCAGAAGGGAAAGTGTTACAAGCTAGAGAAAGACAGGGAAAGACTTCCTGTAGTAGGTACAATTTGAGTTGAAAATTGGAGGAAATGTCAGATTGGCTAAAATGACAGGAAAAGTTAATGATGAATGTTGGAGGGGGTGTGGGAGGGCTGGGACACTGATGCATTGTTGGTGGAGCTGTGAATGGATACAGCCATTCTGGAGAACAATTTGGAGCTATGCTCAAAAACTGTGCATACCCTTTGACCCAGCAGTGTTTCTATTGGGCTTATATCCCAAAGAAATCATAAAGGAAGGAAAAGGCCCCACATGTGCAAGAATGTTTGTGGCAGCCCTTTTTGTAGTGGCTAGAAACTGCAAATTGAATAGATGCCCTTCAATTGGAGAATGGCTGAATAAATTATGGTATATGAATGTCATGGAATATTATTGTTCTGTAAGAAATGACCAGCAAGATGATTTCAGAGAGGCCTGGAGAGACTTACATGAACTGATGCTGAGTGAAATGAGCAGAACCAGGAGATCATTATACACGGCAACAACAGTACTATATGACGATCAATTCTGATGGACATGGCTCTCTTCAACAATGATATGTTTCAAACCACCTCCAATTGTTCACTGAAGAAAGCCATATACACCCAGAGAGAGGGATGCGAAATGTGGACCACAACATAACATTCTCATACTCCTTGATTGATGTTTGCTTACTTTGTGTTTCCTTTATCTGATATATCGTTTGTGTAGATAAGATTTTTCTTGCACAACAATGATAAGTTTGGAAATATGTATACATATATTCGATTTGCCAACATTTAAACATAATTAACATGTAGTGGATATCCTGCCATCTAGGGGAGGGGTGGGGAGTTGGGGGGAAAAATTTGTAACGGAAAACTATGTAAGGGTTATTGTTGAAGAATTACCCACACATATGTTATGCAAATAAAATTAAAAAAAAAAAAGAAAATTGGAGGAAACCAGGAAAACTAAGAGGAAGACTTGAGGAGGCAGCATTCCTAGCCTGGGAGATAGCTAAATAAAGACACAGTAGCAGGAAATGGATTATTGGTGCAAGGAACAGAAAATAGGTCAGTGCAGCTAATTATGGAGTGAGTAGAGCAGCATAAAATATAAATCTAAGAGGTAAATAGAGGTCATGTTGTAAAGAGAATTAAATATCAAACAGAGGTATTTAATCTCAGATTAAGCTTTCCTAGACATAATAGGGAGCCACTGGAGCAAGGAAGAGTTATATTGTCAGTTCTATGTTTTAGGAAAATCATCCTGGAAACTGACTGGAAAATGGATTCGAGTAGGGAAAGAGTAAGGAAAACAATGAGAAAATTATTATAATAACTCACACAACATGAGGAGGGGCTAAATAAGGATAATGACTCCGTGAGTGGATATATATAAGGCAGTTACAATGCTAAAAATGCTAAGATTTGGCAAAGGATTGAATGTTTTGAGGTAGAGAATGACCCATAGTTGTGAGAAAGTTTGTGTGAGAGGAAGGAACCCAGTTACCATGAGAGCCTGGGCTGAGCTGTGAAAGGCAAGCAGGAGATGTATGTGTATTTGAGATCTTTTTAGGAGCTGCTTGGCTCTGCATTGCACATTTCATATATGGCACAATGATCAATGTCACATTTAACAAAATTGTTTGTACTTTGGAATCTCTCCTTCAAATGAAGTTTTATACATAAATCCAGTCTCACCAAGTTAATTTATGTTTACTGACCTCCTTTGAAATACTTCAGGAAATTCCATGCTAGTCCTGAAATTCAGGTTGTCAGGGTTTGGACAAATGTGCAGATGCTGGCACACCCTTCCCCTATTTCTGGCCCTGAACCTTGACCCTTGCAAGTGTGTGTGTGTGTGTGTGTGTGTGTGTGTGTGTGTGTGTGTGTTTGTGTCTGCATGCCTTGCATATGTGAAGAGAATGAAGTTTGGAGATTAGAAAAAAAAATTCAGACAACAGAATCACTGAGAATTGAGAGTCAATAGGATTTATTCTGCCTTTTTAAGTCCTCAGTGAGTCCTGAGGACCTGCCTGTTCAAAAGCAGACAAAGAAGGATCTTAGAGCAGGTTATAACTGTTGACCCTAGAGAAATAGGATTCCTTCCAATGAAATGTATTCTTTGATATATGTAAAGTCCACTGTGAGTAAAAATCTTCAAGCTGAGCTCTGGGAAGAGGCTGACTTAAGCATCTGACACAATCTTCTGACTCTTCAGTTCCAATCTGGACCCTTGTCAAAATCTCTTTCTTTCACCTATTCATGCTACTGGTTAAGACCTTGTTCTTGCAGGGATTCTCTGCCTAAGTTTCTGCTTCATCCTCTTTTGCTACTCCTCTTCAGTATTTGCCAAGTCCTCTGTTCCCAGCTAATTACTGCTTAGTTCTGAGCTTGCTTAACAAAACTTTACCCTGGCCCCCTGAGGAATATTCACTCCTGTCCAGGCCATGTGCTAGACATTAACCCTATTATTTCCATGGCCAGGCTACATAAAGGGGAGTTTGATTTTGTCTACAGTTTTGGGGGGAGGGTTGTTAAAGATTTTTCTTGGCATGGCCCTCTCTCTCCTTCTGTCTGGACTCCTTTCGGGGCTTTCCACTCCTTCCTGATCTGGATGAAGAATATAAGGGATCTATTTCCCCTATGGTATGTCTTAAGGACAGTAAGTAAAACCACATCCTCCTTATCTTTGTTCTAAGAAGGTGGTCTGGCTATAGATTCTATGAGTAGGGAACAACTTAGTTCCTTTTCTTGCCCATGTTAACTGAGATTCTTGCATTGCTTCATCACCCGCCATGTTGTGAAGATAATATCAAGTATGACACAAGGTTTTGAGGAGCCACTGCTTCCTTGCGATGCTGGGGAATGGGATAAGCAATGGCCTTATAATAAAGAATGGAAAAAATGAATTGGAAAATAGCCAGGAGAGCTCATTGACAAGTTAAAATGGGGTGGAAAAGTGACAAGAAAGCCCCTTGCTTAACTAAGAGTTGTTCCTATTTGAAAACAGAAAAAAAAAGGAGAGAAGGGAGCAAGGATTAATGGAAGGGAACATTATCCCAAAGGGACAATTTTCAATATTCCATAGTCCCCCACATTTATGAAGAAGAGATATTCATTTTCACATCTCTTCTTTGAGATCAGGTTCCGTCATTATAATTATACTTCATTCTGTTTCTTCCCTTCCTTCCTTCCTTCCTTCCTTCCTTCCTTCCTTCCTTCCTTCCT
>JAJPUD010024080.1:0-19185 GCA_023553655.1 Myrmecobius fasciatus | reverse complement strand
TATGAATGTTATGGAATATTATTGCTCTGTAATAAATGACCAGCAGGACGATTTCAGAGAGGCCTGGAGAGACTTGCATGAACTGATGTTGAGTGAAACGAGCAGAACCAGGAGATCATCATGCACAGCAACAACAGTATTACATGATGATCAGTTCTGATGGACGTGGTTCTCTGCAACAAAGAATTGTCTCTAACCAGTTCCAATTGTTCACTGAAGAAAACCATATATACCCAGAGAAAGGTATATGAAATATGGACCACAATGTAACATTTTCATGATCTCTATTGATATTTGCTTGCATTGTGTTGCCTTTCTCTGATTTTCTTTTTTTTCTTGTAGATAGTATTTTTCTTGCATAACTTGTCAAGTATTTCAACATTATTAACATGTAGTGGACTTCCTGACATCTAGGGGAGGGGAGGGGACTGGGGGTAAAATTTGTAATGGAAAGCTTTGTAAAGATCAATGCTGGGAACTACACATACATATGTTATACAAATAAAAAGCTTTAATTAAAAAAAGAATAATTGTCAAATAATTGTGGGGAACGTGGATGTTTTTGCTTAATTCATATTTGTTAGAAAAGGTTCTAATGTATCCCCACCGCATATAATGTTTGCTTCAGTCTTAGGTAGATTCTTTTCAGAATATGAAAATGGCCTCTCTCTGAGTATATGCTTTGTCATGTTTTTAGCATAAAAAAGTGTTTTACTTTGTCAGAGGAATTTTCTGCATCTATTGAGATGATTCTGTAGTTTAGAAGATTTTAGGGATATTATTAAATATGTTGATTACTACTCTAAAGTTAAACCACTCTTGTAACCTTGGTATATATCCCACTTGATCATGATAATTTCTGGGACAAATTTATAGTTTGACAAGATTTCATTTGAAATTTTGACTCAATGTTCATTGATAATATTGGTCTACAGTTTTCTTTTGGCATTTTAGTTTTTCTTGGTTTAGGGTATTAGTGCATTATTTGACTCATAAAAGGATTCTGGTAGGATGTTTTCTCAGTTTTTGAGAAGAATTTACTCTTTTAAATGACCCAATCAGTTATTTCTATGGGTATGGATTACATTTTTCATAAATCCTTCAGAGTGGTCATGTCAAATTCCTTGCCCTGAGAAGAGAGTTGTTAAAATAATTTTGTACATTGAAGCCCTTTCCCTTTTAATCCCTTTGGGATCCATGTCTAGTAGTTGTATTGTTAGGTCCAAGGATATACATGATTTTATAGTCTTTTGGGCATAGTTCATATACTTTTATCAGTTATCAATTGGAGAATGGTTCTTAATTTTTTATGTAAACTTGAGAAAAGAGGCCTTTATCAGAGAAACTTGCTTCAAAATTCTTTTCCCAATTATTATTGCTAACTGTATTCCCCAGAAGTCTCTCCCTTCAACCCAACCCTCCTCAAGTGTTTTGCTACTGACCAGTCCCCTCCCCCAATATGCTCCCTCTTCATTACCTCCCCTCTTTCTGTACCCCCTTTCCCTCCTACTTTCCTTCAGGTAAGATAGATTTCAGTATCATCTTGAGTTGGTATCTTATTTCCTCTTTGAACCAATTCTTATAAAGTTCACTTACTCCTCTTTTCCCCTTCTTCATCTCCACTGTAAAAAGCTTTTTCTTACCTTTTTTATGGCAGATAATTTATGCCATTCCACCTCTCCCTTTTCCATTTTCCCAATACACTCCTCTCCCACTTCTTAATTTAAGCTTTTAGATATTATCCCTTCATATTCAACTCACATCTGTTACCTTTGTGTGTGTACGTATATGTATATATATATATATATATATATATATATATATACATACACACACACATACATATATATTTCTAACTGCCATTAGAATGAGAAAGTTCCAATGTTACAATTTTAATCCTCCCATGTAGGAATGTAAATAGATAAATTTTATTAAGTTCCTTACAATATGCTTTTCCTGAGTACCTCCTATTGTGCTTCCTGAATTCCATATTTGAAAATCAAAATTTCTATTCAGCTCAGGTCTTTTCATCATGAGGACTTGGAAGTCCTCTATTTCATTGTATATCCACCTTTTACTCTGAAGAATTGTACTCATTTTTGCTGGGTTGGTGATTATTGTTTGTAATATTAGCTCGATTGCTCTCTGGAATATCATATTCCAAGCTCTCAGATCTTTTAATGTAGAAGCTGCTAAATCTTGTGTTATCCTGAAAGCGGTTTTATTATCCCTGCATTGTTTCTTTATGGATACTTGCAATATTTTCTCCTTGACCTGGAAGTTCCAGAATTTGGCTATAATAATCCTGGGAGTTTTTTCCTTGGTTTCTTTTTCAGGATTGGTGGATTCTTTTAATTCCTATTTTACCCTCTGGTTCTAGAATATATAGACCACTTTGCCCAATGATTTCTTGAAAGATGTTGCCTAGGCTCTTTTTGTGATCATGGTTTTTCAGGTAGTCCGATAATTTTTAAATTATTTCTCCTAGCTCTGTTTTCTAGATATGTTATTTTTCTAATGAGATATTTCACATTATCCTCTATTTTTCATCCTCTTGGTTTTGTTTTACTGTTTCTTGATTTCTTATAAAATAAGAATGCTCAATTACAATTTTTTCAAGGAATTATTTTCCTTAGTGAGCTTTTGTACTTTCTTTCCCATTTGGCCAATTTTATTTTTTTTAAGACAGTTTTCCCTTTCATGAGTTTTTTTGTATTTCCTTTTGCATCACTTTCAATTCTCTTCCTAAAATTTTCTCTTTCTTATTTGATTTTCAAAATTCCTTTTGAGTTCTTCCAGAGCCTGAGTCCAATTCTTATTTTTATTGGTGGCTTTGGATGTAGAAGTTTTGACTTTGTTATTTATTTCTGAGTATGTCACCATAGTGACTTTTCTGTGGTCACAACCTTTTTCTTGTGTATTTTTAAGCTTTTAACTTTTTCTTAAAACAGGGCTATATTTCCAGGGTGGTGGGTGCACTGTCCCAAGCTGTTTTCAGGAATCCCTCTAGGGACCTGATCACAAGCATTCTTTTCTGCCCTATAATTGTGGGGAATGTGCCTGCTCCACTATGGCTATTGTGGCTAGCATACTAAAGCAACAGAGTAAAGAGAACTTTTATGAGGTGAAACCTCTAGAACCTGCTACCACCCCTGTTGCCCAGCCCACTCCTGTTTTGCAGGTTTCCCAAGGCCATCTCACTCTATTGATAAGCATTTCCTGATGATCTTTCAAGTTACCTTTGGTGTCTCTGGGCTGAGAAGTCTAGAAACCACCAGTACTACAAATGATTCAGAGGTCCCAAGGCCCATTACTGATTTGTTGATGATGGGGCCAGGACTGGTCTGGGGCTAGAGCTGGACTCCTACCCTGTTGCTCCATATCTTTCCTGTTGACCTTCTAAATTGTCTTCAGCTGGAAAATATTCTACTTCATCTTTTAGTGTGTTTTTATGCTACAAAATTTGTCTAAAGTCATTATTTAAAGGAACTTGAAACAATTTGGCAGAGAACTTAAGGAGTCCCTACCTTTTCATGTACCTTACCATGTCATAATGTAAATCCAGAAAACAAAGCACTGATTCACCTATACACAAAATGATATCAATACCTTTCCTTTAAAATCTCAGTTTTTACTGGAAGCCTTCTCCAACCCCTCTTAATTCTAGTGCATTCTTCTACTAATTATTTCATATTTGTTTTTATGAGGTTTGCTTTGTATATAATTGTTTGCATGTTGTCTCTCTCATTAGATCCAAAGATCTTTGAGGGCAGGAACTATTGTTTGCCTCTTTCTGTATCTTTAGCATTTAGCATAATATCTGGCATACTATAGGCACTTAATAAATTGATTGATTGAATAGTGAATGCCTCATTAGCCTCTTCACTATTACCTTTAAAAATTTCTAATTTAACCTCTGTCTTCTTGTATACATTTAGAAATAAGTTATTATGTTGCTCTTGTTGTCTTTGACTCCTGTATTTCTATATTTCTATTTGGGGGGTATTTGAGAAGCAAATAATGTCTTTGGTTTTCTTTCTAGAGATGTTTCAAACTCTTCTTTATTATTGAAAGTTAATATTTTTTGTTTTCTTTATGGTTAAGCTTAGATTTTTCAGGACAGATCAAGTTGGGTGATAATCTGAGTTCCATTGCTCTTTGGAACACATTAGTCCATTCCCTCTTGTGTTTTCTAGTAGATACATAAAAGTCATACATTATTCAAATATCCTTTCTTTTGTATTTGTAGATTTTTCTCCTGATGATATATATATATATACATATATGTGTATATGTATATATATATATATATATAACTTTTTGTTTCTGAATTGAATTGCTAAATTTAGCCATTATGCATCTTGGAATTTGAAGCTTTGGGTTTGTTTTCTGGAGGTGGTCTATGAATTTTCAATTGGAACTTTATTTTATATCTTTAGAAGTTCTGGGCAGTTCCCTTTTATTATTTCCTTCATCATGGCATGAAGATTTTGTTTTGTCCTAGTGTGTTCTTTTGGGAGGCTTATGATCTCTATGAATCCTGTCTTTGAAATTGGTATATATTGCCTGCAGAGTGAAATTATTTTCTGTTAGTGTTTTTTGCTTCTTTTTTTTTAGATTGTCTTCCACTTCCACAGAAGCTTTCCACTTTTCACTTCCACATCATTTTCTCCATCTTTACATTGCCAACATCTAGCACTGTGTTTTGCATATTGTAGGTGCTTTATTAACACTTGTTAGATTTAAATGTATCAATTTCAGAGTGACAATAATGATCACTTCAAGCAAATTACCAGGACCCTGACAAGACTTAGGCCAATATGGGAAACTAGCTTTGAAGAATGTTTCCTTTATCAGGTATACTAGCAAAAGTTTAACAAATGATTGTAGAGAGATTATATAATATTATATTACCAATCTATTTTTCTTTCTTTTGTTTCTTTCATGAGACTTTCCCTTGCAGATTCTAGGGTTTTTAAAATTATTATTCTTTTTGTTTTGTAGACCATGAATTCTGCTCTCATAATTTTCATTTCTCTTTTCCCTACTTAGAATTAACATATTATGGGATCTTCTGCTTCATCAATTGCTTTTTTCCCTTTATTTTTACATCATTTTCCTTTATTTTATCATATTTATTCATGGATGCCTGAACTTATTTACTACATTGGAAGGCTATATTTTCTTCTGTCGCTTACATTTGTCTTCTTGATTTATCTGTGTATATTCAATTGTTTTTAGTTTTCTTCCTCCTCTAATCTTTAGTAATTCCAATCTCTCTCTCCCTTCCTTATTTTATCTACCACATACTTCCTGACTCCTTTCCTCTTGTGGTTTCCTTGGAATATGGATCTCAGACCATCTCAGCCTTCTCCCACACTAAACAATATATGATTCATTTTGGGTGTCAAAACTAGCCCCACCTACATGATGAGCTCTTTATCTTGAGTGGAGTGGAGTACTACACAGTTGTCCTACCACCACCTCACATCATTTGGTCCTGGTGACCTGTTCCTCTATTCTTTCATCTAAAATGAGAAGTTCCTAGGCTTATAGCATTGGTACTACTGGACTGAAACCCATGGAAAGCTTTTGTTTCTATTATAGCAAAGGTAAATTTATGCAGCTGGAGATAAGATTTCCATGGCACTGGAATAATGCAAGAAGGACTGGAATCTGAGAGTGGATTTTTTTTGTAAACCTTTCTGTGTCCTTAACTTCACAGTGCAGCCTCTCTGCCAGTAGCATGGGAAGTGAGAAGCGTGGGGTGTTTGAGTGAGTTCAAGATCAGTGTCAGTTAATGTTTTTGAAGGTTTTAAAAATCTTTTAGATGTTGAATGTTCTAGACCATGATGATAGCTGAAGTCGCTTTATATTTGACACATAATTTCTGTTTTAGAGGGGTTTAGAAGGTCATTGGGATAAAAGAAAATGTCTCGTTCTTCATCTTGCTGCTCATGTGATCTAGTCCTAAAACAGAACTATAACTTTCTTCTTAGTACAGGATTTATTATAGTAACCAGCACCTAGCAGGTGCTCCTTGATTTGATTTTCTTCTGGTTTTATTTATACAAAGGTTGTCAAGATTTATATCACTACTTCTCTGTCAGTATGTCCACTTGTTTGTCCTTGTACAAAGCTTTCATCTTTATAGTCCCATCAGTCAATTTAAAGGTCATGTTCCATTTCCTCAGTACTCACTCACTCTTCTCTTTCAATCTGGATCTTGAGTCATCACTTAATTGAAATTATTCTACCTCTTATCTGTCTGGTCAAAAGGCTTCATGTTAATCCTTTTTGCAGAATTTGAAGTTCCTCTTTGGTACTTAATACTTTTTTGTAAAAACTAATTCTCAACATGCTCTGTCTCTTCTGCTACCCATTTCCTGTCTTTGCTGAATAAGTGCTCTGGAGTCATGTTGGACTGAAGTTCATTTTATATTTTTTTCTGAGAGTTGTAAAGAATATTTTTAAATCTCATTGAGCTAATTTTTTGTTATGAACAAACATTTGATTTGATAGACTAAAATGTCTTTGCAAAGGCTCTTTTAAACAAGATACCTTCTATGTATAAATCAAAATCATTCAAGAATACTTGAAATATATAACAGAAATAATTATATTCAATGATTTCTCTGATTATAAGTATCAGGTAAAGTATACATGAGGGAAATATATATTGACAAAAATATTTGCCATTGTAATAAGGGATAGATAATCAAGAGTATAAGTTTAAAAATTCTTTGTGCTTTGTTAATGGTGAGGGCCATATATATGGTGAAGAGGAGAAGAGAAGTACCTTGGACTGCCTTCAGAAAACTACAAAGTTCTTGTAATGATTCTGTATTTCCCATTGAGACAAATATCCATCTTTTTAATGTATTACTATATATAAGTAGAAAACATGAAATGCAGCAATAATTGAAAAATAACACTTCAGAGGAGGAAAGAGAAATGTGATCAGGAAGTAACATATAAAAATGAGTAACTAGAGATGAATAGTAATAAAAATGTCATGAAGGAAATACATGATAGTAAGAGAAAATGGACTGGTCAGGGCAGCAAATGACAGGGGGATACCCTTTCAGTATTGTGAGAAAGTAAAGAAGGTCTCCATAATGCTGGATAGACTCACTTGTCATAAACTTATGGGACAATAGGATCAAGAATTTAATAAAATGGACAGCCAACTGTGGGCTACAATTTGTACCACTGACAGGAACACCTTAATTATGAGATCACAAATCTATTTGAATATTTGAGTATTCTATTTGTGTCTATGTCTCATCCCTCTGGACTGCAAGTTCCTCAGGCATGAGCCTAAAGAATCATGTTCATATTGCCAACATGTACAACTTCATTTTGCATACTTGATCAATACTTATTAGATTTAAATGTATCAATTTGAGAGTAACATTAATGATCATTTTAAATACATTGCCAGGAGTCTGCCTTAAAACATGAGAAATCCAGCTTTGAAGAATGAGTCCTTTATCAGGTATACTAGGAAAAGCTTGACAACTGACTTTCTTTTTTTTAAAGCTTTTTATTTGCAAAACATATGTATAGGTAGTATTTCAACATTGACCCTTACAAAGCTTTCCATTACAAATTTTTCCCCCCTAGTCCCCTCACCTCCCCTTGACAAGTCAAATATATGTATACATATTTCCACACTTATCTTGCTGTGCAAGAAAAATCGTATCTACAAGAAAAAAAAATCTGAGGAAGGAAACCCAATGCAAGCAAACATTAATAAAGAGCATTAAAATATGTGGTGGTCCACATCTCATATCCCTCTCTCTGGGTGTATATGGCTTTCTTCGCTGAACAATTGGAATTGATTTGAAACATTTCATTGTTGAAGAGAGCCATGTCCATCAGAATTTATCATCATATAGTATTGTTGTTGCCGTGTATAATAATCTCCTGGTTCTGCTCATTTCGCTCAGCATCAACTCGTGCAAGTCTCTCCAAACCTCTCTGAAATCATCCTGCTGGTCATTTCTTACAGAGCAATAATATTCAATAACATTCATATACCATAATTTATTCAGCCACTCTCCAATTGATGGGCATCCATTCAGTTTCCAGCTTCTAGCCACTACAAAAAGGGCTGCCAAAAACATTCTTCCACATGTGGGTCCCTTTCCCTCCTCTAAGATCTCTTTGGGATATAGGCCCAATAGAAACACTGCTGGGTCAAAGGGTATGCACAGTTTGATAACTTTTTGAGCATAGTTCCAAATTGATCTCCTGAATGGTTGGATCCGTTCACAGTTCCACCAGCAATGTATCAGTGTTCCAGTTCTCCCACATCCCCTCCAACATTCGTCATTATCTTTTCCTGTCATTTTAGCCAATCTGACAGGTGTGTAGTGGTATCGCAGAGTTGTCTTAATTTGTATTTCTCTGATCATTGGTGATTTGGAGCACCTTTTCATATGACTAGAAGTAGTTTTAATTTCATCATCTGAAAATTGTCTGTTCATGTCCTTTAACCATTTATCTATTGGAGAGTGGCTTGAATTCGTATAAATATGAAACAATTCTCTATATATTTTAAAAATGAGGGGTTTATCAGAACCCTTAAGTATACAAATGATTTCCCAATTTATTGCTTTCCTCCTAATCTTGTCTGTTTTGTTTCTACAAAAACTTTTTAACTTAATATAGTTAAAATTATCTTTCTGGTGTTCAGTTAAGAGTTCCAAATCTTCTTTGGACATAAATTTATTCCATTTCCACAGGTCTGAGAGGTAAACTATCCTATGTTCCTCCAATTTGCTTATAATATCACATTTTATATCTACATCATTAACCCATTTAGATCTTATCTTGGCATGTGGTGTTAGGTGTGGGTCAAGCCCTAATTTCTTCCACACTAGTTTCCAATTTTCCCAGCAGTTTTTGTCGAATAGTGAGTACTTAACCCAGAAGCTGGGGTCTTTGGGTTTATCAAACACTAAATTGCTATAGTTATTGCCTAGTTTGTCCTGTGATCCTATCCTATGCCACTGATCGACTACCCTATTTCTCAGCCAGTACCAAATGGTTTTGATGACTGCTGCTTTATAATATAGTTTTAAATCTGGTACACCAAGGCCACCTTCATCAGCCTTTTTTTCAATAATTCCCTTAAAATTCTTGACCTTTTGTTCTTCCAAATGAACTTTGCTACTATTTTTTTTCTAAATCTGTAAAATAATTTCTTGGGAGTTTGACTGGTATGGCACTAAATAAGTAAATTAGTTTGGGTAGTATTGTCATTTTTATTAGGCCTACGTATGAGCACTTAATGCTTTTCCAATTGACTAGGTCTGACTTTATTTGTGTGGAAAGTGTTTTGTAGTTTAGCTCATATAGTTCCTGACTTTTCCTTGGCAGATAGATTCCCAAATATTTTATACTATCAACCGTTATTTTGAATGGAATTTCTTTTTGTATCTCTTGCTGCTGAACTTTGTTGGTAATATATAAAAATGATAATGATTTATGTGGATTTATTTTGTATCCTGCAGCTTTGCTAAAGTTGTGAATTGTTTCTAGTGTTTTTTTAGTTGAGTTTCTAGGGTTCTCTAAGTATACCATCATGTCATCTGCAAAGAGTGATAATTTGTTTTTCTCATTATCTAGTTTAATTACTTTTATCTCTTTTTTTCTCTTATTGCTAAAGCTAACATTTCTAATACAATATTAAATAGTAATGGTGACAGTGGGCAGCCTTGTTTCACTCCTGATCTTATTGGGAATGGTTCTAGTTTGTCTCCATTACATATGATGTTTGCTCATGGTTTTAAATAGATGCTACTGATCATTTTAAGGAAAAGCCCATTTATTCCTATACTCTCTAGTGCTTTTAGTAGGAATGGGTGTTGGATTTATCAAATGCTTTTTCTGCATCTACTGAGATAATAATATGATTTTTGTTAGTTTGGTTATTAATATAATTGATTATGCTGATAATTTTCCTAATATTGAACCAGCCCTGCATTCCTGGTATAAATCCTACTTGGTCATAGTGTACTATCCTGGGGATAACTTTCTGTAGTCTCATTGCTACTGTCTTAAAATTTTTGCATCAATATTCATTAGGGAAATTGGTCTATAGTTTTCTTTCTCTGTTTTCATCCTGCCTGGTTTAGCTATCAGCACCATATCAGTCTCATAAAAGGAATTTGGTAGTATACCTTCTTTCCCTATTTTTTCCAAATTGTTTCTATAGTGTTGGAATTAATTGTTCTTTGAATGTTTGGTAGAATTCACATGTAAATCCATCTGGCCCTGGAGATTTTTTTCTTAGGGAGTTGATTAATAGCTTGTTCTATTTCTTTTTCTAAAATGGGGCTATTTAAATAATTTATTTCTTCTTCTGTTAACCTGGGCAATATATATTTTTGTAGATATTCCTCTGTTTCATTTAGATTATCAAATTTATTGGCATAAAGTTGGGCAAAGTAACTCCTAATTATTACTCTAATTTCCTCTTCATTGGAGGAAAGTTCTCCCTTAATCATTTTTGAGACTAACAATTTGATTTTCCTCTTTCTTTTTTCTTATCAAATTAACTAAAGGCTTATCTATTTTGTTGGTTTTTTTCATAAAACTAATTCTTAGTTTTATTTATTAATTCAATAGTTTTCTTATTTTCAATTTTATTGATCTCCCCTTTTATTTTTAGAATTTACAATTTGGTATTTAATTGAGGCTTTTTAATTTGCTCTTTTTCTAGCTTTTTTTAATTGTAAGCCCAATTCATTGATCTTCTCTTTCCCTATTTTATGCAAGTAAGCATCTAGAGATATGAAATTATCCCTTATACCTACTTTGGTGGTATCCCACAAATTTTGGTATGTTGTGTCATTATTGTCATTCTCCTAGATGAAATTATTGATTGTGTCTATGATTTGCTCTTTCACGCATTCATTCTTTAGGATTAGATTATTTAAATTCCAATTAACTTTTGGCCTATTTTCTCCTGGCCTTATATTGCATGTGATTTTTATTGCATCATGATCTGAAAAAGATGCATTTACTATTTCTGCCTTTCTGGGTTTTATGCCCTAACACATGGTCAATTTTTGTATAAATTCCATGAACTGCAAAACTCCCCTTCCTGCCATCTCATTTACCCAAGTTAGGTTTTTCTCTTCCCTTTCCCCTTTTTCCCTTCCCCCCCTCCCCAGTATTTTGCTTTTGATGACCCCCTCCCCCAAACAATCCTTCCACCTTTATAGCCCCTCCCATTTTTTACTCCTTTCCCCTGATTCTTCTATTTTCTTTCTATTAGTCTATCCCTTTATTTTCCTCCTTTCCCTCCCACTGCCCTATAAGGAAGGACAAGTTCTCTGTGAAACCAAATGTGTCTGATATACTCTTTTAGAACCCAATCTGATGAGAGTAAGATTTACACAATGCTCATCTCCCTCCTTTCTTTTCCTCAATTATATTAGGTTTTCTTTGCCTCTTCATGAGATTTTACCTTATTTTTAACCTCCTTTTTATTTAACCTTATTTTACTACATTTTACCTATTTTCCCCAATATGACAGCCTTTCCACTTCTAGTTTTCTTTTTCATATTATCAAAGTAATATCAAATTATGCCCCCAATTTTTAAGTATCACCATAGTAGAAATATAGTTCTCATGAGTTCTTTCCTTTTTACCTTTTTATGCTTCTCTTCAGTTCTGTGTTTGGAGGTCAAATTTTTTGTTCAGATCTGGTCTTTTCATTAGAAATAGGTGAAATTCACCTATGTCATTAAATGACCATCTTCTTCCCTGGAAGATAATGCTCATTCTAGCTGGATAGGTTATTCTTGGTTGTAATCCAAGTTCCTTTGCCTTTCGGAATATCTGGTTCCAGGCCCTTTGATCCTTCAATGTGGAGGCTGACAGATTGTGTGTGATTCTAATTACAATTTCTTGGTATTTCAATTGTTTTTTTCTAGCTGCTAGCAATATCTTTTCTTTGGTGCGATAGTCCTGAAATGTAGCCACAATATTCCTTGGGAATTTAATTTTGGGGTCTCTTTCAGGGGGTGATCGGTGAATTCTTTCAATGGTTATTTTGCCTTCTGATTCTAAAACATCAGGGCAGTTTTCTTTCAAGATTTCCTGGAAGATAGTGGTTAGATTCTTTTTTTTCATCATGGCTTTCAGGAAGTCCAATAATCCTTAGATTGTCTCTCCTAGATCTATTTTCCAAGTCAGTTGTTTTTTCTAGAAGATATTTCATATTTTCTTCTATTTTTTCATTGTTTTGTTTATGTTTGACTGATTTTTGAAGTCTTATTGAGTCATTCACTTGCATTTGTTCAGTTCTAATTTTTAATGTATTGTTTTCTTTGATCACCTTTTTCAGCTCCTTTTGTAACTGGCCAATTTGTTCATTGCATACTTTTTCCACTTCACCAATTTTGTTGTTCAATGCATTGTTGTCTATTTCCAATTCACAAATTTTATTTTTCAGTGCATTGTTGTCTTTTTCCATTTCACCAATTTTGTTTTTCAGTAAATTAGTGTCTTTATCATATCTATTTTGGAGGGCTTCTTGCACCAATCTCAATTCATTTCCCCATTTATCATTTAGCTCTCTTTTGAGATTCTTTATGTAGTCTTCCAGGAAGACCTTGTGAAAGGAGGACCAGGTCATATCTTCCTTGATGGCTTCCTCTGGAGTTGCTTTGCCTAGAGGAACCTCAGGATCTGGGGTCTGCCCTTCTTTCTCTCCATAAAAGCTGTTTATGTTGAGAGCTCTCTTGTGCTTCTTACTCATTTTTTTTTTAAAGCTTGAGGTCTGTTTAAAGCAGAGAAGCTGTGGCTGTGGTAGTTTGCCCTGGGGCAATTTGGGTAATTAACTTCCTGTGCTGGGTCGGTTGGGCTAGGACCTTGAGTTTGCTGAGGGTTACAATTTGCCTTTTACAAAAGGCAGATCTGACAAAGCATCTGCCCATAATTAGGGCAGAGTGTCCTGAAAGCCTCATATACACTCCCCAGGTGTTTGGAATTTCTGCCATGCTGAGCTGAGTCCTGCCCAGTTTTCTTCCCTGTCTCCTAGATGCTCAGCAAACTGCTCAACTCCCTGCACAAATGAAACAGACCTGCTATGAAGCTTTTCAAAGGTACCTTCAGCAATAAATGTTTTGTAGTCCAAATATTTCTGGGTTCTTTGACTTAAAATCAGTTCAGAAGTTTATTTTGCTGTTGATTTGGGAGAAGGTCAGAGGAGGACACAGAGAGTCCTGTCTTCACTCCAACATCTTGGCTCCGCCCCTCAGACAACTGACTTTCTAAGAGAAAAAATAATGCACATACAACACACTTTTAGGTTTAATTTTAATTAATAATATTTCCTATTTAGCTTTGTACTTCTAGACAATCAACAAAACAATAAACCAAGCCCTTATTTGTAATATTTGCTGCTTCCCAATATATTAATGCTCACATTAAAAATTTAAGTTGGGTCTCTTGAGTCAGTTCAAGCTGGTCCCAGCACATCCTTACTTAAAATCCAGTTTTAGGAACCCAATCTATATTATAAAATATCTCTGAAAAATTTTAGAGGAAGAAGTCACTAGCAGAGTTTAGGAGAAATTTTAGAATCTTTTCTGCTAGCATTTTAATCTACTAGCAAATAATCTACTAGCATTTTTTTTATTCCACACTATGAGTATGCATAAATCTAGACAATTATAATCTACTATATTATTATATTTACTGAAAAACAAAGCAAAATATTAAGAGTTGCCATTGTGTGTTTAAGAATAGACATTTTAATACCCCAATACATACATACACACACATACACACACACAGAAGTGTACATTCACGTACATGTATGTATGGATATGTGTATTGTATGTATGCATGTCATATTTATACACACATACATACATACATGCACATGTGGTATGCCTGGGTGATAAATGATTTTGTAAGGTTTCACTCCTGGATAACTGTAATTCACTACATAGCAGTGTTCCTGATGTATCTTGACTCATTGGAATTGGGGTTGGGGGAATTGGAGTTTGGTGTATATTAACAGAAAGAAATGCATCACTAAATGAAGAGGTCATAAACCCAATTAAGTTGAAGAAATAACTGGAGTGCAAAATATGGAAATTCATCAATAATCATTTATCAGCAACATATTTACTAGATGGCAGAGATGCAGTCCCATTACTGCAAAAAAGAAAACATTTTCCCAGATCAATCCTAGGGTGGTTGATCTTGTATAGCATTAATGTCTGTCATGAAAATTTTTCCAGGTGGATGTGTTTTGAGGCTTTTGTGATTGATGCCAGACCTGCCTAATTTTATAGGGACTTTTGAATTTGAATAGGACCATCTAGTTCAAATCCTTCATTTTAGAAATGAGGACATTAAGGCTCAGGAAAATGACTTATTGAAGGGGACATAGATAAAGTATGTGTACTTTTTATGTAAGGAATATTTTGAGATTGAACACAGATTTGTTTACAATGATATTTTCAATGAAACTATGAATTCATTTTTGATAATTTGCTTTACATTAGGAATTGTTAAGATAGTGGTACATCTGACTCCAGCACTTACTATCTGTCTGAAATTGGTCAAGTCACTTGATCTCTTTAGGTCTCCCATCCAGCTCTAAATTCCAAGATCATTGCAGAAATATTTTCTTGTTGAGCATCAATAAATTGTAGTGGAGAGAGCTCTGTCTTTATATTAGGAAGACTGAGATTAGAATTTTACCTTTCCTATTTTCTAAATTTTATAATAAGGAAAGTCGCTGAGCCTCAGTTTCCTTATTAGTAGCATTCATATAATGGTACTAGTTTGTATCATATAACTCACAGTACATAAAAACTGAAAACTTAAAAAGCTGAAAAAAAGTTTTCAGGGGAGTCTTCACTACTTTTGTCTCCACATATCACAAAAATTAGGAGGAAAAAGGTACTAAAGAAAATTTAATCAGAACAGGCAGAACTCAGTGATCTCCAAATATTTTCTCTACATTCCTGCCACTGTACCTTCACTCATGCTCTTTGACCTAAAATATCTTTTATCCTTATTTTATCTTTATTTTTACTTATCTGATTCCTCTCCATGTTTCAAGACCTAGTTCAAATGGCAGCATCTTCATGAACTCATCCACCAAAACATCCCTACCCACATCCCTAAGTAATTTTTTCCATTCTCTGAACTCCAATGAGGTTTTGTACTATATTGTAAAGAGTACTCAAACTTAGCATCAGGAAGCCTGACTAGGAGCCCCTATTTCCACCATGTACTACCTGTGCAATATTGGCTAAGTTATTTATGCTTTATACACTTATTTTTCTTCATCTCTTTAAAAAATAGAGAATGGGGAGAGGGAGATAACACTCATTCTACCTAACTTAAAGGTTGCTGTGTAGATCAATCCAAATGATGTATGAAATGTGTTTTTAATTACAGGAGGCTGTATAAACATAAGCTATTATTATCAGTCTTCCCCTTTAGATTGTAAGTTCCTTGAGGGAGAAGACTATTATCTGCATCTTTTTATATCCCCAGCACATCCCCTGGCACACAGAAGGCATTTAATGCATGCTTATTAATTGATTGATACATGTTTTTTCAATGAATCTTTATTCTCTCACCATGGTCTGGAGATGTCTCTGGTCTCTCAAAACTGTCAGGGCAAACCAAGATGGAAAAACTTTAAGTAGATATCTTTGTATTCTCCAATATCTATCTAACAAAATGCCAGGTACTATGTATAGGCATTCAATTCAGTACAGTTTTTCCCCACATAGTAAGCACTTTGAGATTTAACTTGATTAGCATGAATATTCCCCCTTTTACAGATTGCAATCTATAACTTTATGGATGGTTTTAAAGAGTTGTTGGGATCAAAAATCCAATAGCTTGTGGACAAACTCTTGATGAACTTCTTTACTGAAGTTTAACCAGACTGCTCTTCAAATAGTAGGCATATTGGCCATGAACATTTTCTCTGTGACTTGTAGCCTTAGAGAATTGACTAAGTTATGTAAAGGTTAAATTACTTGCTTTGGGTCATATAGTCAGCATATGCCATTTTTATTTAATGAATGTCATATTTATTGGATGAATAAATTAACATGGAGTCTTGAACTATTCACTTTAATTCAATAAACATATGTTTTCAAATGATTAGACTAATTAAATTCATTCTGACTGATTTCCTGAATGTTGGCTACCAAATGATTTTATTGTTTGGCTACAAAATTTACTAAAATATATGGGGACTTGGTCTCCTTAATAAAATCGTGGACCTTTTGAAATATTAATTATATTTATTATAATGATGATCTGTGTGTGTGTGTGTGTGTGTGTGTGTGTGTGTGTGTGTGTGTGTAATTATAACTTCTTCTAGGCGGTAAACTCCATGAGAGTGAAGTCCATGTTTTAGTTACCTGTTACAGTAAGTATTACATTAATAAATTAATGAATTTATTATATGTGGTGAGAAAGAATTCAAGTACCAAGGAGCCACATTCAGAATCACATCAGATTTTGCAGCCACCAGTTGAAAGAAGTGGAAAGTTTGAAAATAGTATTTCAAGAATATGATTTATAATCAAGAATAATTTATCCAGCAAAACTGAGTATAATTTTATGGAAACATAAGCTTGTCATAAGAGTACTTCTAAGCTTTCCTGATGAAAAGAACAAAGTTGTATGGAAACTTCAATGTATAAACACAAGAGTTAAGAAAAATATAAAAATATAAATGTAATTATAAAAAGATAAAGCACCTAATGAGTTGATTCATTGTTAAATAAGCAAATCAATTTGGGACATAAACTATGCTAATGATTCTTTTATGTGTAGAATTGTAAAACTCACATTGAAACATTTCCTTTCTGTTCATTTTTGTATGTCCCCAATTCTTATATTGTTTCTCTTTCAAAATTATGCATAATGTTTTTCAAACAGGAAAAATTCATGTTCTTTGCACCAAAACTACCTTGTTTCCACTTCCATTGAGTAAGAAAGGAAAACAAATCCTCTGCTATAAACATTTATAGTCAAGCAAAACAAATTTTCATGTTTTGAAAAAGTCTTATTTTGTAATTTAAGTCCTTCACTTCTCTATTAGAATACAGCTAAAATGTTCTCTGCAATCATGTTTGATCATTGTGTTGATCAAAGCTTTTAAATCTTTCAAAATTATTTGTCTTTAAATACTATTGCAATTGTATAAATTGCTCTCTTGTTTTTTTTTACTTTACTCTGAATCAGTTCATGTAAGTTTTCCCAGTCTCTTTGAAACCAACCCTTCCATCATTTCTTATGGTACAAGAACATCCCATTACATTCATATATCCTGAAATGTATATGCCAATTGATTATCACCCCCTCAGTTTTCAATTTTTTTGCCACATGAAAGAATTGCTATACTTGTACATTCTTAGAATTTGTTTTGCCTAACACTGATCCCTCCCTTTGTCTTCATTTCCTCTTATTCCACCTTTCCCTTCTATCATTTTTCTCTGCTATCCCTTTGAGTGAAGTGTATTTCTATACCCAATTCTTTGTTTTTCCTTTGATCAATTCAGATGAGAATGAGGTTCAAGTTTCTAAATATTGTCTTACTCTTTCTTTTCCTTAGTTTTGTTTTCTATTTGTTTATCCTGATTATGTAAGATAATTTCCCCAAACCTTCTTTTATTTCCCCTGTTCCCCCATAATACTGTATTCATCTTCCTCTCCAATTCTAGTTTCTTCTCCTTTTAAGATAATCAACAGATTATAAGAGAACAACTCCCAGATCCTTTGTCTATTTAGTGTCTCCGTATGATTCCTTCTAATGATAGGGTTCAGATGGGACATATGTAACACCTCCCCATAGAAAATAATCAATTTATCCTTGTTTAGCTTTTTGTGATTATTCATTTATGTTTGCCTTTTTATATTTCTTTTAAATCTTGTATTTGCACTTTGAAGTTTTTATACACCTTTGATCTTTTCATCAAGAAAGTTTAGAGGGGCGGAGCCAAGATGGCGAACTGCAGACAGCTTTCTCTGTGAACTCCTTTGGGACCTTCCCTCAAACCCAGACAAAGTGAGCCTTCGAACTGGTTTGTGAGTGAAGGCTCCGCCAAACATTTGGACTACAACGCACTTCTATCAAAGATCTACCTTGAAAGAACTCCGGAGAAGGTTAGCCTCAGGGGAAATCGGCCGCTGGTCACGATCAGACTCCAGCCAGGGCGGAAGTCAGGGCTGTGATAGAGGGGCAGATTTTAGGCACCCAGGAAGCCTCTGGGAGACGCCTGGGCCACTTTGCTCTGCTGGCGGGCAGGTGCTTTGACAGATCTGCCTTTGGTAAAGGGTGGATCGAGAGAAGCTGAAAACGTGGTCCTAGTGTGAATCTAGCCCCACCAGCCTCAGACCGGAAGTCAACTCGGCAAACTGCCCCAGGGCAAATACAAATCATTGCAGTTTTCTCTGTTTTTGACCAATATCCCAACTTTAAACCATGAGCAAGAAGCAGAAGAGAGCTCTCACCATAGAAAGCTTTTACGGAGAAAAAATAGAACAGTCCCCAAATCCTGACATTATGAAAACAATCCCAGATGAAGCCACAAAGGCAGACTTAAGTTGGTCTCCCTTTCAGAAGGTTTACCTGGATGATTGCATTAAGAATCTCAAAAGAGAGCTAGAAGAAGAATGGGGAAATAAATTGAGATCAGGGCAACAGAAATATCAAAAACTGGAAAATAGGACTGGTGAATTGGAAAAAGAAAACAGTTCATTGAAAAACAAAATTGGTGAATTGGAAAAAATCACCAACTCACTGGAAAATAAAAATGGTGAACTGAAAAACAAAATTGGTGAATTGGAAAAAGACAACAATTCACTGAAAAACAAAATTGGTGAATTGGAAAGAGACAACAATTCACTGAAAAATAAATCTGGCAAAATGGAAAAAGAATGCATTGAATCAAGAAACTCAATTGGCCAGCTACAAAAGGAGCTAAAAAAGATAACTGAAGGAAATAATACTTTAAAAATTAAAATTGAACAAATAGAAGTAAATGATTCAATAAGACTTCAAGAATCCGTTAAACAAAAACAAAAAAATGAAAAAATAGAAGAAAATATGAAATATCTCCTAGGAAAAACAACTGACTTGGAAAACAGATCCAGGAGAGACAATTTAAGGATTAT
>JAJPUD010024079.1:0-19187 GCA_023553655.1 Myrmecobius fasciatus | reverse complement strand
AGAGCAGTGTCCAAATATTTATGAATTTGTTGACTTGAAGATCAGTTGAGAGGCTTATTTTATTGTTGGTTTTAGAGAAGATTGGAGGAGGACGCAGAGAGTCACATTTTCACTCTGCCATCATGGCTCTGCCCCAGGAAAATCTTTTAAAAAATCAATTTTAATTGAATAAAATTGAAATTCATGAAGACAGTAGAAGTGAAAAGAATTAGTCTTTAGAGTCAGTTGTGACTATCCTCATCTTGGACCTCATACATCATTTATTTGCATACTTCTTCTGCACTTAACCTGCCTGTAATACTTTTTATTATATTTATTTGTATATGTTACTTATCTCTTTACTAAACTATAATTTATATGAATGGAGCAACTCTATTAAATTTCAGATTCTTTAGTGATCTTGCTTTTTTTTTTTTTTTTTTTTTTGGCTTTTTTCCCATTTGTCCCTTTAGATCACAGTGGTTCTTTTAAGGAAGTTGTATTACCAAAAGTTCCAATTGATTATTGTCAAAAGAATAAATGTTGGTGTGTGTGTTTTTTCTGACCTAAATTAGAAGATTTCAAGACACAAAACAAGACTATTTTCTATTGATTCTGCCATATCTACTCCACTAATATAACATGATATGTACAATTGATATTTATTTATAGTTCACAAATGCTTATTAAATGCCCACTTTGTGTTAGACATTGTATTAGATACCAGAGACAAAAGTTAACTATTCCAGGGTTTCTCCCATCATGGAATTTACAAACCTATAATAGAATATGACATATATATCAGACCTCTAATGAAAAAATGAACGAAGTTAGCATAGGAAAAGAAAAAAACAAAGCCCTGTATGACACCTCAGGGGTAAAAGTCAGCAATAAATTAGGAATCAAGAAAGACTTCAGAGACTGGTTAGCTTTTGAGTTAGATTTTAATGGATTAATGGGATTTTACTTGATTTACTTTGGCAAAACCTGAATCTGTAAAATTAATCCTAATAATGGTACTCCATAAATTTTTCATGTTTGATAGTTACAAGTGATTTGGAATTATTTTTTTTTAATTTTACAAATGATTCTGTTTAGATAAAAGATTTTTTCCCCCTGAGGCAATTGGGGTTAAGTGACTTCCCCAGGGTCACACAGCTAGGAAGTGTTAAGTATCTGAGGTCAAATTTGAACTCAGGTCTTCCTGACTTCAGGGTTTGTCCTCTATCCACTGTGCCACCTACCTGCCAGATAAAAGCTATTTTTAATAAATTCTTCTACATATTAAATCACACAAAGAGGGTGCAAAATCCTTGGTACTAAAATCATTTTTATGAGATGACACCTAGAAAATATCAACTATCCATTCGCAAATTTCGCAGATGTTGAGTTTTTGTTAGTAATTTGATAAAGATCAAAAAGTAACATGTGTGAGACTTGAAATGAGTGTTGTGGATGGGTGTGGTAATGACATAAAGAAATGATGTGACAATCTCTAGAAATTGACAGTTTAAATCAGTAGAAATTATAATATTTTTCTATAAATATAGCTGACACTGGGACTTCAAGTCATAAGAAGACTGTCATAAGAAGATACAAACTATATGAATATCTGTTTGTCCTCTGTTCTCAAAGACAACCATGGCATCAGAGGCATGATGCTATGACATGCAAGTAAAATGGATTTAAGTGAGGATGCACCTTGCAACCTCACTTTTTCCTCTCAAGCCATCTAAGTCTAGTGACAAGACATAGGTAAAGATATCTGGAGAAGGCCCTGGACATAGTGGGAGAGCTAAACCTTTTTAAGCTTGGGTTTTTAACAGGTCCCAGTTTGGCTGAAGCAACACCCATTCATGATTGGGGCTAGGTAAAAATTGAGGCAAAGAATGGACTCTTACCTAGTTATAAAAAATGAACAAGTTGGAAGTAAAAATGTGTCTGAGACCAAAAAACAGCTTCAAATCCTAGGGCATAATGGATTTAGAGCTGAAAGGGACCAGCTTAGAGTGCATCTTCAATTCCTTCATTTTAAAAATCCTTGCTCTGCAATTTAAATCTAAATGACACTAGACAAGTTGTTTGACCCTTTGGGGTCTCAGATTTCTCATGTGTAAAATGATACATTGGTAATAGATGACCACTAACAATTTCTTTTCACTCTAAATTTGCCATTCAATGACTTCTCAAAATTCACTTCTAGAAAGGGTTAATTTTGTGTCTATTATATGAAGCAAAAAAAGAAAAAGAAAAGAAAAGTGAAGTTTAAAAATAAAGATTAATGAGCACTTTGGATTTATATAGATAATTAAAAAATAATTCAGGCAAAATCTATTTTATTTTGGGATATGCTTTTGCCAATTTCATAAGCTAATAGAAAATTAAATCAAATCAACACTCCTGCCTATTTTTTATTCAAGTATCACTTGTTCAACAGGCCTTCTCTGCTTGCTTCAGAGTACTCGTCTAAAGTTTGTCCCCAATACCCAATGAAGGTTTCTACATGTAGCAAATAATTAACAAATATCTGCTTAATTTTAATTTGGACAAATACTTTTTACATACTGGAAACTTTTATATTTCCACCACAGATGCTTTCAATTTTTACCAGCCACCTTCATAAATCTACTAATGACACAAGCCTGCAATTTTGTGATAACATTTCTTCTACACATTCTGAAATTCTCTTTCAAAGAAATTTTTCCTAATATCTTATAACTGCTATTTAAGGCATTGTTGTATCTGAATAAAAGAAATACAGCTAATGATGCCTGAATCATCATCTTCTCATTTTCCCATCTTCATAGACAGAATTAAGTGTGGCTACTAAAGGCTTACAAAGAAAATCTTGAAAATGTGGTAAAAATTTCACTGTCAAACCATCTGTTCTGGGAGTTGCTCCTTTTCATAGAAAATATAATGCTTATCAGTAATTATGATTCCTTTCTCTGTAGTAGAACCTGAACAATACTTGTGGAGGGAAAATGTTTAACATTTAGAGAACAATGTTTCCTTGAACATTTTTGAAAAGCTTCTTCTATGCAAATGATATAAATTTCCCCACTTTCTTTCCTGTATCTTCTAATATGTCAGTGGAGTCATGTAAACGAGACTAAATTGGTGACTTTGAGCTTGGTGCTCTGACTACCCAACAAAATATGATTTCTAAAGAATTTGAAAAAGCATTACAAAATTTCTGCATTAGAAGGGGCCTTGATGGTCATCTTGGCCAAAATATGTGGAACCAAAAATTTCTCAGGAAGCATTCACTCCTTTTCTCCTTTTAGATTCCAATACCTCAAAGCATCTTATATAATTTTTGATAATTAGGAAGTTTGTCCTTTCTCTTTAAAGAAACCTAGCTATGAGGATTCTGGGAATATGGAGAACTAGGTCAGGAAATTTCAAGCTCTCTAGATTTCCCCTTGGGCCAACCCAAGAAGACCCAAAGAAAGACCCCAGGATATTAACTCTTGGGAAGTGCTAACACTTCCAGACTAGCTCTGCAGAAACACCAAGTGGAAACCCTGGGAGCTATCTGGATATGGCTGGAGTCTCAGTAGGAACCACAGAGACTTTCACTTCTGGAACTGCATGTGAAATTGGGGGTCTGAGTCTGGAAAGACTGAGAACCTCCCAAGCCCAGCTGTACATTCTAGGTGAGAAGGAATCCCATTAGGTGAATGCAGAGGCTCTGGGGCTGGCAGCTACAGGAGGTAGAGCTCTTGGTTTAGGTTTTCAGGTCATGGAGAAGAGCTAAAATGAAACTAGAGACACCATCCCCCCCACCCCATGATTAGAGGTACTTACACTAATACATCTCATTTAAAAAAAAAAATCAACCAGCAAAAAAGAACCCAACCAAAAAAACTTACTGTGGGAACAGGAAACACCCAATTTATTTTTCAGGGGACACTAAAGGGAAAAAAAAAAAAAAAAAAAAACAACTTTTCTACTCCAAGACCAATGTTAAATGGCTCGTGGCCCAGAGACAATTTAAAGAAGAACTCAGAAAAGAGATTAACAATCAAATGAGAGACATTAAGGAAAAACTAAACAAATAAAATGAAAACCATCTAAAAAAACCAAGAAAAGTATGAAAAAAAAAGTTAGCCAGTTAGAAAAGGAAATGCAGAGTCTTAAAGAAGAAAATAACTCTGACAATCAGAATTGAGCAAGGTGAAGTCATTGAAGCTAAGAGAGACCAATAAATTACAAAACAAATATATACAAAGCAAATTATAAGGAATAAAAAAAATAGAACAGAATGTGAAGCATATTATAAAAACAACAACAACAACAACAACAAAACAGATCTGGAAAACAGCTCCATAAGTGGAGGGAGATTAAAGTAAGGCAAGTTAATGAGTGGAATTAATGTAAAAGAGTTACCAGGGATAGAAAATAAAAGATATACTCATACACTTCAACAAAGATCAGAAGTAGAATTTACCAGGAAAAAAAAAAAGTAGCACTAGTCCTGAAGTCAGGAGGACCTGAATTCAAATCTAGCTCAGACACTTAACATTTCCTAGCTGTGTGACCCTGGGCAAGTCACTTAACCCCAATTGCCTCAGCAAAACAAAAACAAAGAAAAAGAAAGTAGGACTAGTAATCATTGATCTTAGACAAAGTCAAACTTATATATATATATATATATATATGCTTAACTGTTTGGAGAAAGTGGGGGGATGAAAAAAGAATAAAGTAAAAAGTGCTTAGTGGAGAACAAAAGAATAATGTATAATGAAGCAAAGAAAAGATGGATACTAGCATATAATTTCTTATTATATATGCTTTCTTGAAATGGAAATTTATTGTTATATATTTTGAATCCTCCCTAGTTTTCTGTTGGGCACATGACAATGCTTTGTTGTATTTTTTTTTAATTTTATTTTCCTTTTCTGTCTTTCTTTTTTCCATTCTATTTTTTCTTATTTTATATCGAGAGTTAAATAAATGAGTAAATACAAGGAAAAAAAGGCAATCTGGCTGTACAATAGCTAAGATAATATACACTTTGAGTCAAAAATATTTGTATTCAAAAAAGGACTTACTGTTTAACTCTATGAAAGTTGTATAACTTGTCTGCCTCAGTTTCCTTATCTGTAAAATGAGGATACTAATTCTACCTATCTTCTAGCATTGTTGTGAGGATAAGGTGAGAATGATATATTTAATTAATTCTCTAAACCTTCAAGCACTATGTAAATTCTAGCCATTATGCTTATTTTTTTTAAGTGCAGATTTTCTTCTTTATGAGGTTAATTGCACAGAGTCATTGAAATCCAATCTAACCTCTTCTTATGTCTTAGGGCTAAAAGACAGAGATGGTGATTGCAAAAGATTTCTTTTCTTCTTAAGGCTAACCATCTACACAGTTTTTTCAACTAACTTAATCTCTAGACCATGTTATCATTAATTTCCCAGTGTCCTCACTGATGTTTACTATGGCCCAGGGCCTCAGGATCTGCATTTAGAAGGATGTAGTTCTATCTTCAGAGTCTATTAGTCCCCAAATAATATTTGTGATATTTTGCTCCTACCTAGAGATTCCTAGGTTTCTAGGAATCTCTGAATACTATTCATGTCTAAATTTCTATAGGTATGATTAAAATGTTCTCCATTTGCATTTAAATTCTGCACATATTTAATATAGACACAAAGGCCCCAAACCAATAAGTACTCTTCCACATCTAGTAAGTCCCATATTGTTAAGCTAAAAATCCCTGATTCTTTCAGTCAATCCTTACATGAAATAATTATTATTCTCATTATTTTCTTTCATATAATATCCAGCTTATCAATGCCTTCTAAAATGTGGTGACCATAATTGAAAACAAATCTCTTAGGCAGCTAGGTGGCACAGTGGATAGAGCACCAGCCCTGAAGTCAGGAAGACCTGAGTTCAAATCTGGTTTCAGACACTTAACACTTCCTAGTTGTGTGACCCTGGGCAAGTCACTCAACCCCAATTGCCTCGGCAAAAAACAAAAACAAAAACAAAGAAGAAAACAAATCCCTTGAGGCAGAGCCAGGATGGTGGAGAAAAGGCAGAAATTCACCCAACATCTCCCCTAAGCTGCTCCAAATTACTTTAATAACTCTAAATAAATCTTAGAGTATCAGAACACCCTGAAAGAGCAAGTAGAACATTTTCAGCCAAAGGTCAGCAGACAAGGTCTGTGACTACAGGGAGGGAGCCCAGTGTACAGTCCCAGTGCAGGTCATGGCAGTGCAACCCCAGCCCCAGTCCAACCTCTGACTCAGCAGCAGTGCTGGAGGCTGCTGGACCTCTCATCCGGGGACCCCAAGGGGAACTCAGGTCAGTGGAGAAGGTCTGAGGCAATGGAATGGAGTCTGGTGTGCAGTCCCAGCACAGACCATACCAACAAGCTTTGGCCCCAGACCCGCGGTGCTACTTTAGCACACTAGATGTTAATACCTACTGTGGGATGGGGATGCTCCTAACAACTCCTGGGCAGAAACGAGTGCTTGTGGTCAGATTCCTAACAGCTACACAAAAGTGCTGAAACTTGGGACAGGGCATCTTTCTCTCCATAAACAGAGCCCTACTTCTAGAAAGAGTTAAAAGCTGAGTAAAAAGGTAGGAAAACGAACAGATGACAAAAGAGGTTTCTAATCACTGAAAGTTATTATAGTGACAAGGAAGATCAAAATCACATACTCAGAAGATAACAAAATCATAGCTCCTATGTCCAAGGGCTCCAAAAAAACAAAAATTGGGCTCAGGCCATGAAAGAACTCAAAAGAGATTTTGAAAGAGGGAAAAATAGGAAAAGAATTGAAAGTGGTACAAAAGGAAATAGAAAAAGCTAACGAAGAAAAATATTATTAGCTAAAGCAAAATTGACCAATTGAGAAAGGAGGTACAAAAGCTCACTGAAGAAAATAATTCCTTAAAAAAAATGGATTTGAACAAATGGAAGCTAATGACTTTATCAAGATATAATAAAGCAGTACCAAAAAAATTTAAAAATGGAAATATCTCACTGGAAAAACAACTGACCTGGAAACCGTATACAGGAGAGATAATTTAAAAATTATTTGTCTACCTGAAGGTCATGATCAAAAAAAAGATTCTTTCAATAAATTATCAAAGAAAACTATAAACTAGTTTTCTGATATACTAGAACTAGAAGGTAAAATAGAAATTGAAGGAATCCATTAGTCACATCCTGAAAAATATTCCAAAATGAAAACTCTGTATCAAGGAGAAAATATTGCAAGCATCCAGAAGGAGAAAAATTCAAACCTAGTGGAGCCACAGTCAGGATAACATAAGATTTAGCACCTTCTACATTAAAGATCCTGAGGGCTTGGAATTTTATATTCCAGAGAGCAAGGGAGCTAGGATTGCAACCAAGAATCACCTACCCACCAAAACTGAGTATAATCCTTCAGAGGAAAAGGTGATCATTTAATAAAATAGAGGATTTTCAAACATTCTGGATGAAAAGGCCAGAGCTTAATGGAAAAAATTGATTTTCAAATACAGAACTCCGGAGAAGCATAAAGAGGTAATCAGGAAAGTAAAATGATAAAGTACTTAATAAGGTTTATTTGTTTAATACTTGTAACTCATTAGAACTTTCTTATTATGGCAGTTAGAAAGAGTATCTATAGACAGAAGGCACAAGTTTGAGTTGAATAAGAAGGGATAATATCTTTTTTTTACCAATGATGAAATTAAGAGATAAGAGAGGAAGGTACTGGGAGAAAGGGAAAGGAAGAAGTAGAATAATGCAAATTGTCATAAAAGAGAGGCAAGAAATAGCTGTTACAGTAAAGGGAAGAATGGAAGGAGAGAGGAAGTAAACCTTACTCACCAGAATTGACTCAAATAGAAAATTACATACATATTCAATAGAGGTATAGAAATTTATCTTATCCTGCAGGAGAATAGGAGGGGAATGGAATAGGGGAAGGAGAGAGGGTGATAAAAGAGAAGATATATTTGATGAGGGAGGGGTCAGTAGTAAAACACTTTTGGGGAAGTAACAGGGTGAAAGGAAAAAAAAAGAGTAGATGGGGGAAAACACAATAAGCAATAGTAATTGTAAAAAAAAAAAAAAATTCGAGGCATGTTTCTCTGATAAGGCCCTATTTCTCAAACAGGAAATTGAATCAAATTTATAAAAAAAAAATAAGAGCCATACCCCAGTTAATAAATGATTAACCCAAAGGGCTATAAAGTCATGTATATTCTTTTACCTAACAACAGCATTACTAGACATGAATTACAAAAAAAGATTTGGAAAAAAAAAAAAAAAAAACATCAAGAAAGGAAAATTATTCATAGCAGCTCTCTTCTCAGGGTAAAAAATAAAAAGTAAAAATAAAAAGGAAACTGGGGAAATGCCCATCATTGGGGAATGACTCAATAAAGTGTGATATGTGTTTGTGATGGAATATTATTATTCAGTTAGAAATGATAAGCAGGATGTTTTCAGAAAACAAACAAACAAACAATACCTGGAAAGTCCTCCATGAACTCAAGCAAAATGAAATATACAAAGTAATAACAATGTTATGGGATGACCAGCTGTAAATGACTTTGCTATTCTCAATGGTACAATAGTCTATGACTATTCTGAAGAACTTATGACGAAAAAGTCTATCCATACCCAGAGAAGGAACTGATTGTGTTTGAATACAGATTGAAGCTTTCTCTCTTTCTGTCTCTTTCTTTTAACTTATTTTTTCCTGAGGGTTTTTATTTTCCTTAGAGTGGAAGAACTTGACTTTTGTGGAAATGTTTTGTATAACTTCACATGTAGTTTCTTAATCATGGGTAGAGATAAGGGAGAGAACCTAGAACTCAAAAATCTTAAAAGCAAATGTAAAAATATTGTTTTGAGTGTAACTGGGAAAAATATTAAATAAATATATTTTTATTTAATAAATATCTCTCATTTAGCTAAGAATTTTTCCCTTAGTCATAATTCTACAAGGTTATCTCCTAATCCTGTCTATTCTTTCCCCCTTAATGACATGATCTCTTTTTAGAATGTTCTGTGTTATATAGTTTCTAGTGGTTGTCAAGTTCTACCACCAATACAGTATACAATTGTGTCTTCAGGTCCTTTTTCTGCCACTAATAATGGATGGGACTATAAATCTCATTACACTCCATTTCACCCCTCACTGCAAAACTAGAGTGTATACCAAGATATAAAGTTACATTTCTCAATACATCTTACACCTCTCCTCAGTCTATTATTATTATTATTATTAATTTTATATATATATATAATTATTGATAATTATTATTATTTTGTCCTTTATGTATTCTTAGAATACCACCCATTACAGTTTATTTTATATTATTTTTATCTGCATACACATTATATCTATTCCAAGCCTATCCCCAATCACTAGAAGGAAAGTAGGGATTGTTTTATTGTTTTTGTTTTGTTTTGTTTTGCTTTTATCTCTAGTGTCATAACAGCATCTATCACACAATAAGCAGTAAATAAAAATATATTGGATTAAATTCAGTTGAATAGAATAAAAATAGGAACATTGGATAGTGTTAAATTGTTTAAGATGCTGAATGCCTTCTTAAGGGGTTGAAACTTCTCTCACTAGGAAGAAGAGAACCCCAGAAAATTTTTAAGCAGAGTAATGATATGATTACATTTAAACATATATCTGGCATGGTAGAAGGATGGTATGTAATGAATGTAATGGGGACAAGAATCACAATGGTAAGAGCCTATTTTAATGGTCTGATCCCTTACCCCACACTCTACTTTTCCACCAATTTAGTTTTTCTTTTAAAAATAGCCTTTAAACCACTTTTCCCCACTTAGATACTTTCATCCAAACACATATACTGTATTCCTACTCAATCCCATACACCTTATGGCTCTTTCTCCTCCAACACTGCCTGCCAAACACTATTTTGTTATTGTTTTTATTTTCCTTAATAGAGAGCTCATTTGAGCAACCCTGCTCTCTCTCTTTGGTCCCTTTTGAACAGAGCTAGCTTTTAGCTTTCTTACAATTATGCCATTTCAGTACCTACCTACACAAGCCTAAGACATTTTAAGCTAGTTATTTATTTCATATATGGGAAAGGACGTTGATGATCATGATGTTCAACTAAAAGTCATAATTAATATCGTGAATCCACTGAGCGAAGAGCCCAGGGCATTCTATCAGGATCACATTTGTGAAAAACCCACTCTATTACTTGAACATCTAGCATTACATCCTCTGAAATAGGCTACTTAATAGTTACTTAGCTTAATATCTATTACTTAGTAATTATAATTTCGTCATGATGTTCATTTCTGTTATAGCTCCATGCTGTGTTATAAAATTTAATCAAAGAATAATTTGAATTCTTGTGGTAACACTTCTGGTTATCACCTTATAATTAAACATTTGATTCAAAGAGATTTGAGAATACAAAAAAAAAAAAAAAAGTGTGCGTGTGTGTTTGCATCAAACTGCCTGAATACCACTCCTTTGTTGAGCTAAAGAATAAAAAAAATTCATATTGAATAGAGTAATGATTTAGGACATGTTAGAAGCATAAAATTGTGAGCATGTTTTGTGTTTTCAGTAGATGCTATGAAAAGATTTGAAATTTAGAAATATTTAATTTGAAAATAACAAGTAATGCTTTTGATTTACTCCACACTCAAAGTACAAATGAATGCTTCTTTTTTTTAGACACATAATCCCAACCTCATTTTATCACTAAGTTGAAAAGTTTGAATGTTTGCATTATCCATTAAATTCATTTTTAAAATGCCTTATTTGTTATGCTACATATTTTATTGTAAAACTGCTTAGGTTTTAGTGGTTATTCAATTTATCAACAATACACATCATTCAAAATTCAGTGCCAAATATGAGAGAACTAAGCATGGAATCTTAGAAAGCATTTTGAATCCCTATAGAACCTATTGGCATCATTGAGACGAGAATGTGTTCAACCAAGTTCCTTGACTTGCAGAAACACAAGCCTTCCTGGATAACTTGTTTTTGATGGTTTGAGTTACTTTTTCCATTTATGAATCATTCATTAGTTTTAGTGAGGCATGTTGGACAATATGATATAGTGGAAAGAGCATTAAGTTTGGAATCAGAAGACCTACATTAAAGTTCTACATCTACCACTTGTTAACTGTGATCTTCCACTAATGTTGTTTTCTCACCTGTAAAATGGGAATTATCAGTTTACACTATGAATTTCATAGGGTTATTACAAGTATCAAATAAATTAATAATAAAATATCACATCAATATAAGCCATTTTGAGTAAATATATGCATATGATTTATTTTTATAGGTTTTCCTCCTTATTTTCTTTATTTTGTTTTAAATTCATCAATTACATTTGATGAATATTGATTGCTTCTTACAGGATTTTTCTTTTCACCTCTGTGTAAGAACTTTTTCTACATCATCACCCAAACTTCAAAAATGGATTATACACCCACAATCACCATATGCCAAGAAATGATTTATGATTCAATGATAAGTAAATGTTAGTTGTTACTAGAGGGAATGTATTTGTACCTCCATCCATATGGAGTTATTTGTTTTATACTTCCCAGTTATAGGATAAGACACATTAAAGAACACTAGCTAATGTTCTGACTGCCAAAGAATTTTATAGAATAGAGCTTTAGAATTTTTGATTCCCTAATTCACAAGGTTTTGACACAATATAGTTACATATACACAAAACAACCCTGATTGTGGCTGAATTCATTAAAAATTGGGAAATATTTCTTCCAATTCAGGATAACTTTTAATCAGAAGTAATCTTCTCCCATGTATATGGGAGTCCATATAGTCCAGGAAAAGAGGAATAATTAAAATGAGGATACCATTTTATATTTTACTGTTATTATTTTTAAAGAAATTTTTGCCTAAAGGGATATAAACTGCCTAAAAATACTACTACCAGGTCTGTATCCCAAAGATATCATAAGACAGAAAAAAGGACACATGTACAAAAATATTCATATTAGCTCTTTTTTTTGCAAAAGCAAAGAATTGGAAATTGAATGGATACACATCAATTGGGAAATGACTGAATAACTTATGGTATATGAATGTAATGAAATACTATTGTCCTACAAGAAATGGGTAGTTCTATTTGATAAGAACATCTGAACTGATGCTGAATGAAGGAAGCAGAACCAAGAGATCATTGTACACACTAACAGCAACATTGTGTAATGATCAACTATGATAGAATTAGTTGTTTTCAGCAATGTAATGATCCAAGACAATTCCAAGGGACTTGTGCTGGAAAATGCTGACCACATCCAGAGAGAGTACTATGGAGTCTAAATGCAGATGGAAGCATAGTATTTTCACATTTTTTGTTTTTTCTTCCTTTCTCATTCCCCCCCCCCTTCTGTTCTGAGTCTTTTACAAGACTAATGTGGAAAGATATTTAACATGATTATACATATATAACCAATATCAAGTTGCTTGGGAAGAAGGGGGGAAAGGACAGAGAGAGAAAAACCTAACAAAGATGAATTTTGAAAACTATTTCCATGCAATTGTAAAAAATAAAAAAAACACTTAAGATAAAAATGCATTTTTAATTTTTTTTTGTTTTTTTTAACATCACCATAGTCTTCTTCAGTGTATCTACTTTATCTTCTCAAAGAATCAACCAATATGACAATACAATTTTTAAAGAAAAAATAAAAAGAGGAAAATATCAGCATCATTCATCAATAGAATGAAAAATATCTAAAATATTATGCAGTATGTAACATTTGTGGACTTTCCATTCATAATAAGTAAAAGAGTGAGTACTTTCTCCTGTCTTTTTGTTTTTGAGCCATAGTTGTTATTTATGCTTTTTCAGTACTCACTTTAGATTTTTTGATGTTGTAGCTCTTTTAATTTAAATAGTGAAAACCACTTTCTTTGCTGCTTACTTCACTCTGCATTAGTTCATATAATTCTTTTTATGCTTACTCATGTTTATCACATTCATTTTTTCTTTTAGCATAGTAATATTCCTTTATGTTCATGTACTACAATTTATTTAGTCATTCCCTAATAGGAAAGAGATGATAACTTCAAAAAGGTTTTCTTCAGCCCCAGGAAAGCCATTTACTTTTCTTTCTTACATGAACTTATTAAGTATTTTAAGTTTTTCAAACCACATAAAGTTTTGTAATCTCAAACTCCTTCTGCTTTGTCAGTCTCTACCTAGTCTGGATCATATCAGAAGACAGAATTATTTTTATTTGAAGGACAATTCATAAGAAACATGTAGAAGTGTTCAAAATAAGGATCCACTGGAATCAAATGTGTATATTTTATGAATCAACCACAGAATGCATTTGTGGATGATTTGATTTCACCATAGGGCTTCTGGTAGTACCACCCAGATTTGGCTTTATAATCTTTTTAATCCTTTTATGGTTCCCCTCGATATTCTCTCTCTCCCAATCTCTCTCTTATTCTGTCTCTGTATCTCTCTGTATCTCTCTCTCTCTCTCTCTCTCTCTCCCCCTCCCTCCCTCCCTCCCTCTCTCCCCCTCCTCTCTCTCTCTCTCTCTCTCTCTCTCTCTCTCTCTCTCTCTCTGTGTGTGTGTCTGTCTGTCTGTCTGTCTGTCTCTCCCCCCTTTCTCTCTCCAATTTATTGACATATTTCATTTTTGTTTTACTAATATTTTCAAATTGTTTTCGCTTTATAAGAGGTCTCTTGTAACAAAGTGAAACAACTAATTGTCTCATTTAAAAGCACTTAAAACATTTCACATCTCTAGCACCCTTCCTATTTTGAATAAGATACAATGAATCTAATTTTTTTCCCATCCAACCTCCTACTCAATAGAAAAAAAAAATTCTTGTAGCAAATATTCATTCATATATAAACTACTTTAAAAAGTTCACACGTTATATTTCTCAACACACTATATTTCAACAAATACAACATCAAAAAGCTACCTTAATGGTATTGTTCACATTTTTAACTCTGCATTCTTAAAATATTCATTTACATGTTAGTGATTGAACTGGATAAGAACGTCTGAATCACCTTGAGTCTCCTAATCTCCACTGATTCAAAGAAAAAGGAGCCTAATAAAGTCAACATTTTCACTTTTAATACATGCCTAACTATAATATATCAATATATCAATTCATGTACATAATATAGTCACATATACATTTTATATATTATATATGGTATAATGTATATTACATATATGCACATATACATATGTGTATATCAATTTGGTAAGCATTTTGTGAATATGTACAATGTTTTCTTTACAAAAGAAAATAAAATACTTTGGGATAAGATTCAAGGGATTGGAAAATGAGTACCATTAGAGATATAAAACACATGGCTCATAAATGAGAAATGTTTGCAGTGTGACTAGAAATATAAGACAGACATGTTCATGAAACAACTTGAGACCAAGTCTAATGAATCAACCAGCAGTGCTAAACATCAGCACTCCCCAGGGGAACCTATGCACACCATGATTCTTCTTTCAATCTTAATAGAGCACTCGATTTTTGTGATTTTTTTTCCCTTGGATCCTGATCGAAGTCATACCTCTATTTAATCCTTACAGACTCATACCTCTTGGTGAGGCCCTGGTCCTTATTTCATCCCACACTCAACATGTCTTCCTTCTCTCACTTTAGACCTTTTTGGCTTCAACATAAACATCTAGCCAAATTTTGCTTTTCCTTTCAAATTTTGCTTTAAGCATTCCTTTTTGAAGCTGAACTTTGACTTTCACCTATTTTTGAACCAAGATATCAACACCTGCTTGCCAGCTCTTTCATATGTGATTTAGTGGGCAATCCATTTAGGTTTGAACCCCCTTTTTCAGAAGGAAAATAATGGGACAAATAATCATACTGTAAAGAAGGGGAGGAGTTATTTTACTTTCAAGAGATAACTTAATTGTGAAAGCTTATTATTTAACTGAAAATCACAATACTGAGTTAAATAAGAAGTACAAATTTTTGTGAACTATTCTTTTATAATAATGGAGCCAGATTATTTGGAGACCATAAATAATGGCCATGAGAAATGGCTTTTGGAGCTTGAGGCAAACAGAACATTGAAAAGTCAGAGAGAAACAAAGAACTACTCATGAAGTCTCTTTAAAATAATATTCTTGGGATATTATTTCAACAACTTTTGTTGTTGTTGTTGTTGTGGCTGCTATTGCTACTCTGTCATTAGGTTACATGATGAGATAGAAAGACCCTGGAGTCAGTAAGGCCTGAGTTCATCTCCCTTTTTTGACATTGGCTGTATCTTCTCTCAATTTTTATCTCCTCATCTCTAAATGGAGATAATGATAATCTGTAAGGCCTCATGTTAAATCTAAGGCACAAATTATTTAATGTAGGAAAACTACTTTGCAAACATGAGAGTGAATAACCTATTTCATATAATAACCAAATCTCATATAAATGAAACTGGCCAAGTTTCACAGTTTTAGTGAAATAATACTTGTTGATTAGCTCATTACGTATCTTCTTTGTGGCATTTAAAAAAGCATTTTTTTTTTCTTGCTGAGGCAATTGGGATTAAGTGACTTGCCCAAAGTCACACAGCTAGTAAGCTGGCTGGTACTCTATCCACTTCACCATCTAGCTGCCCCCATGTGTTCTTTTTAAAAAGTAACTTTATTTTAATCAACAAAAATCCATTCTCTTTCCTTTATTTCCTTATTTTTATTGAGAGCAATAACAAAAAACATACATGTTTCATAATTAGTTCTATGAAATTATGATCACAGTTCCTAAATCTTTTAGTTGTTTATCTTTACAAAATTGCTATATATATTATTCTTTTGATTCTATTTACTTCATTCTACATTAGTTCATACAAATCTTCCCAGCTTTCTTTGAAACTGTAGTCTTCATCATTTTTTATAGTAGGATACTCTCATTTCATTTATATTCCATAACTTTTTTAATATTGCCTCCATTTATAGCCTGTTCTTTGCCACCATAAAAAAGTTATAATTTTTAATATATTATCACAGTTTGTTTTGATTAGGACTAATATCTACTCTAATCACTCTTCTCTATAATTCCCATTTCTCTCCATTCCCTTTGACTCAAATGCATTTCTGTACCCTACTGAGTATGTGTGTACATATGTGCATGTGTTCTTCCCTCATTTGACAGTTTCAAAGAGAGCAAAGTCAAATATCAATTTCTCCTCCTTCCCTTTTATTATTTTTTATATAAACTTCTACATGTACCTCACTCATTACAAGAAAAATTTTCCTAATCTTTACCTACCTTCTCTTAGTGTATTTCTTAATAAATTTCTCTCCCTTTCCTTCCCAAAATTGGGAAGGAGAATTATGCCCCAATCGTGCTTGTGATCTTGGCCCCCTTACATAAAAATAGTACTATTCTATGAATAATTCTTTAGCAATTCTACATTTCCTGATTGATGTTATATCATTATAATAAAAACTGAATGGACAAAAAATAATCAAATTAAGCATTTAAAATGTGGAGATACATGCACAAAAGCAAGCTACAGTTGTGACAGGAGGCCTACACTCAAATCACCTAAAATGGACTATTTTAGTAGTTAGATTCCAGGGACATACTTCTGTGGGAAGATTTATTTTATTGGTCTTCTATATCCTGTTTCTATTGGGTGCATACCTAGAACTGCCTTTAAATATATCTGAATGAAGTATAGTTGCTCTCTCTATCTCTTTTCAGCAATATACAGAGGTAAATGAGTCCATTTATAACAGTGACAGATTATTGCAGGCTGGAAGAGGAAGGGATTGAAGGCTGCCTTCATGTACCTTTAAGCCCTGTCGTCTCCTTTGGGGTTTTGCTCCTATTTTGTTTATAATTTTCAATTCTAGGTACAAGAAAGGTGTCACTGGATCTTGGAGCTCCAGTTATGGGTTTGCTGAGAAATCAGATTGCAAGACCATGCAAAGTTGTGATTTTGAATTAGGAAATTTGTGTGATTAGTGCTATGGAGGAACTGAGCTAAATTTTAAGCTTGATCCTTTCTTTTTTTTTTCAGAGATCAAAGTGATATTGGTGAGATTATATCCCAGGTATTGGGAGAAATATTTGCATTTGACAATAACCATGAAGTAAGTATTCCTTTATAAAAGCTAATCTGACTATTAAGTGGTTAAATGAAATGGAACTGTGCTGATTCATTCACTAGGAGGCTACACAAGGACCACCTAGTCCTTTAATGGTACAGGTGAGTCTTAGAGAATGGGTAATATCTAACAGCCTGGCCTTCAGTCAGTGGTGCCTAGAGAACCACTGATATACAAATGGTGAATGGAGCAATTGAAAAGTCAAAAATGCAGTTTTGATTTGATTTTGTCTCCAGAACAAGAAGGGAGCAGGATGAGTAGCAGAATTTACCATGCTGACAGCAAAACTGTGGTTAAGAAGAAATGGTGAAAAGGTTCAATTAAGAGTTCAAGTATTTACCTTGAAATTTATTAGTTGGATGATCATAGACAAATCATGTAACAACTAGGACTCAGTTTCTTCATTTGTAAAAAGGTTATGTTTCTATGAAATTCAAATAAAATAATGTTTATAAGTGACTTTGAAAACTTTAAATAATCCTATTAACAAATCTCTTTGAAATTTAGTAGATATTATAGCTTTGGGAGCTTTTATATAAAATGGCTGTCATTTATCCTCCATTTCAATTTCCTTTGGTCTGCATTTTGAATCCCATCAAGGTACCCTGTATATGCCTATGAAATGTCATCAGCATCATAGTTAAGAAGTTTCTTTAAAGCTAGTAGTTCTCCTTGCAGGTCAAGTCCTGTGAAGGAGCACCAGTACTTCAATCAGCTATGTGGTCACAGTGTCTATTCAAATGTGTAATTACAATGCCAATTTAACATTGTCACTTCAGTAGTAGTGTCAAAAAATTCAATAGCACTTTTGTTACAATGACATGGAATTGTAAGAGCACTTTGTTATATGAAAGTATAACAGTAAGATTGAAACAACAGGTCTGATAGGTAAAACTTTCAGTGAGCATGGTAGGGATAAATTCTGGATTATCAATTACAGTCTCAAAACAATGTAAAAGGGGGAAAAAATTCAAAAATGGTCCTTGAATGCAGTACTGGAGTAAGTAGTACAACTTGACCCAATACTCAAAACAGCTTTGCTAAATACAGAAATAAATTAAAGACAAAACAAGGTAAAAAAAAAAAAAAAAAAAAAAAAACCTCATAGAATTAGAGCTTCTGAACTGGTAAGAATCTTAGAAACCATTTAATCCAAGTCCTTCATTTTACAGATTAGGAAAGTGAGGCAACTGGATGGTATACTGGATGGAATACCAGGTCTAACAAATCCAACTTCAGATATTTACTAACTGTGAGATCCTGGGCAAATTGCTTAATGCTGTCTATTTTCTCATCTGGAAAATGAACTGGAGAAGGATATGGCAAATCACTTCAGCATCTTTGCCAAGAAAACCCCAAATGCAGTCATGAAGAGTGAAGAATCAGACATGGCTGAGAGAGAGAGAGAGAGAGAGAGAGAGAGAGAGAGAGAGAGAGAGAGAGAAGAGGAGAGGGAGAGGGAGAGTGAAAGAGAGGAAAGGGAGGAGAGGGAGAGGGAGAGGAAGAGAGAGAGGGAGAGGGACAGGAAAAGGGAAAGGGAGAAAGAGAAGGAGAGGGAAAAGGAGAGGGAGAGGGAGAGAAAGAAGGAGAGGGAGACAGAGACAGAGACAGAGAGGCAGGCTGAGGTCCAGAGAGTTTCAATGCTTTGTCCTTGGTTACAGAGACAAGAAAAGTTAGATTCAGGTATTAAATCCAGGCCTTCTGTCCCCAAATCTCATGTTTCCACAGTGCTATGATGATATCCCAGGCTGGGAAAAATCTCTGCTGTGTGATAGCAAATCAAATCATATATCTCAGGGATTCACTTAGTGAATACAGTGAAAGGAGAACAGGCTGGTGAGCAGATTCAAAATGTTGCTTACCAGCACTGAGTAAAGGAAGAAGATGGGGATATTTTGAAGGGACAAGAGACTGCTTAGTAAGGATATTATCATTATCTTTAAGTAAGTGGAGAATTATCATTAGGAAGAGAGCAGAAACTTTTCTTGATTAAAGTTGTAGACAACATTTTGCAAAGAAAGAAGGAAGGAAGGAAGGAAGGAAGGAAGGAAGGAAGGAAGGAAGGAA
>JAJPUD010024078.1:0-19189 GCA_023553655.1 Myrmecobius fasciatus | reverse complement strand
GGGGGCAAAGGAGAATGTTTCCACAGGACTAATCTAGGGTAGGAATGGTTAGGAAATGGAATTCTAGAAATCAGGGATGGCAAAGATGCATTAAGTCATGGAGCCTTTCCCTTGAGTGGGGCAAAGTACAGAGTAAATACTTGGGGTTTTATCCAATCTACATCTAACACTCTGCTTGGAAATACATCTATGACATAACAGATTTCACTGTCAGGAAATGCCTTTCCACCCTGATATTCAGATCAGGTCTCCTTTTGTGTACTTTATCCTATTTCTGTTAAATCATGTCTTTGCATCATGCTTACTAAGTCTTTTTTCATGGTACTTACACTACTCACTTAACTCACTTTTGTCCCGTTCCCAAAGTCAAGTAGAGCCAAATTTCACATTAGTTTGAATCTGAACTATTCATTTCCCATAAATGAACTCTTTGAGATATCAATGTTAGCTGTCTCTCTGCTACCTTGCTAGCAAGGTGATGTTCAAAGGAGAAGGTTTTAGAGGGGAAGGGGAAATACAAAGAATCAAAAACAGAAAGATAGAGGAATTTATTCTTTTTAAGATGTGAAGACTTAGGGTATGTAGAAAGCACTCATATCAGGATAAATAATGAACTTACTCTTTACAAATCATATTTAAAAGGTGACTTATTTTTCACCCAGAGACTCAGTGAACATCACCATATATATTCTAGATTTCCTCTTTTCCAGTTTCTATAGTAGCTATCATAAAACTTTTCTTTCAATTCATCCTTCTATAATCCTTACATATTTTCAAGTTTCCTAGGGCCCCACACTATTTTCTAGATCTCCTTCCAATTTTGAAACAATCATAAATTCAACAATGTCTATTTTATCTCCCTTTTAAAATCACTCAATACACAGATGCAATACAGATGTAATAATCTTTTAATCTATACAGTCGTTTCACAATTTAAGAAATTCCAGTAAAATTAGGAAAACGTTGCAATTCCAACAAGTGAAATCATAAGGCTTACAAGGATACCATATGATAAAAATTTAAAGTGTCCATATAATAAATACACATATGTACATTTCTACAGGACAGATTCCAAGTTTTTCAGGTATTGCTAGGAATGAAAAATAAATTAAAGATCCAACTATTCCATACATACTTTAATGACATTAAAGGGGAGAAGCATAATACTGAAGACAGTATTAAACATTTATGATTCCTAGAGAGTATGCAAACTGATGACTCAAACAGCACAAACTGCCGTTTTCTTCTGTTACATTTTACCAAAGTCCTCATTTGATTATGTTAGGTGCCTTTCAGATTAAACTACTGAATTCTTAAGACATTGCTTTTTTCTTCTCTCAAGATGGCAAGATACACATGCAGCTAAAAAAAATTATTGTTCCAAGGTCAAGATGTTTTATATATATATATATAATATGAATAATTGAACCCTCATGGAGCTAGATTCTTTTGGGCCTTATAGTTTACATACCAATCCTTCACTGGTTAGCAAAATCTGAGTAATTACACTTCAAAATATCTAAGTAAAGGTTAGATATTAAATACTAAAGTTCATATGAATGAAAATGGGAACAAATTCATTCAATGATGATCCAAAAAAAAAAAAAAGCTTGTAATCTGACTGGGCACCTCACATGAACACTGGGGCAGAAAAAAAATTCTTAATGTAAATTAAAAAAAATTAAATTTAAAAGTAAAAAACCAAAACCAAAATCAAAGGCGTTCCTCCTTTCCCAAAGCAGACAACCAATGCATATTCCTCAGGAACTCTCTTGAATTTCACCTTCTTCCTCCGAAGAAAGTGCTGGATTTTCACTGCCAAAACTCTCAGTAGCTTCATTTGTCTCTGGAAAAGTAAGTAAAGATATAGTCATCTATTTACACTATTGCTGATTTGACTGTTGTCAGACCTCCTTTTCTTCTCCCTCCCGATGACTTGGGAAGAGCTTTCCACCTCAGTGGGCCCCACAAATCAGATCCCCCTGCCAACAGCTGTGATGTACATCCTGGCCATGATAAACAAGAGTCCCACGGACTGAAAGTGGCAATTATTTTGTGAGGTAACATCCTTCCTGAATGCAGGGAGGCCTCGGGAATGGTCACTTCACAGTGTGGTTATGATTCCATGCTAGCGGCATTGAACAGATCACTATTATTACACAGAATATGCAAGGGTGGTTAGAATAAATTTTTCCAAGATTTCACTTTTTCTTGTTTTCTGCAAAAAAACAAAACAAAACTGAGGGCTCAGGGTATATTCCATAAACCCTGGGCTGATAGCCTAGCTAGATCATGAGCTCCTAATAAATGTTGGAGTAAGTCTTGAAGTCCACAGACCCTGGGCAAGAGGGAAAGGCAAGATGAGAAGCACTAAATGTGTTACCTGGAATGTTATAGTCCAGCAACCAAGACTCACTATGAAGACAAAAAAAAAAAAAAAAAAAAAAGAAAGCCATCTTTCCCTGCCCTACCACTTCCCCCCTTCAATTTCTTATGAAATAATAAAAGCCCGATTCAAGGGGGGGAGGGTTGGAAAGAGCACATGATTTGAGAAGAGTACAGCTGTTCTTTACTACAGCCTCCATTTTAAAGTAACTTTTTTTTAAGCCAAGAAAGCAGCTGCATTTCCTAATCTTGTATTTTACTTGTAGAAATGCAAGAAAGTTGACATTTTTTCCCCTCAAGTTAATGACCCTCTACACCATAGGCAAATCCATTGTCCAGGGCAGGAACCCTCAAGGCTAAACCAGATTACGAAAATGTTTAACAAAATAAATCAAAATGCAATACAAAGGAATGTTAATGTGCCGTTTTCTAAGTCAATCTGCTGCCCATTTCTTGGACTAACAACATTTTACCTTCGATTAGATCAACTACTGCCCTACAGCTTTGGGGAACATCCTAGGAACTTTCTAAACCCCAAGCCCCTTTCCAGGCCTGCACCCCCTTACATGAGATGTCTTTTTTCATTTGAACACAGACTCCTTGAGGGCAGGGACTGCTTCTTTTGGATTTGTATTCCCAAAGTGCAACATGGCACCCAGCATACTAATTAACCAATTAATACAAGGCGTTTTCTTTATTCATATAGGTTTGCTCCCCTATGGTCTTTGGGGTTTCCTAGCTTCTTTTTTTAACTATCTTTACTTTGACACAAACCTGGGAGATGTAATAAATACAGTGACCACAGATGGCAAAAAATTAGGTGGACAGGCTAGAATGGTGAACTGATCTTAACAAAGACAAAATTTAATAGGTTCTGGCTGTATCTGGGTAAAAAAGAAAATATGTCCATTGTCAAGTCCAGGAAAATGAGGGCTGCTCAGAAGGCAATTTATAAGAAAGAAAAAAAAAGGCAAAATAAATCTTTAAATTCTGGAGAATTTCAAGGTGAATGAGTTAGAACAATTTGGTAAACATTTATCAGGTAAGGTACTTGCCCAGGGATAATGAGCAATACAAAACCATGGCTGCCCACCAGCCCCTAGCTTTCCAGGCCTGACAGGGCTGTCCCTTCCCTAGCACTGAAGGCAGAGCTCAGTACAAAGGAAGTACTTAATAAATCCTTCTCAGAAGAGGTAATAAGTGAATACAAGGCAATTGCAGAGGAAGGGAAGACTAACAACTGGCTTCTAGGAGAGAGATCCATGAAGAAAAAACAAGTTTCCAAGAAACTAAGATGCTGGGGTGAGTCTGGGCAGGGCAGTTCGGCTCCAATTTCCCGAGCCCGGATCAATTCCTTGAAGGTGCCTGCCAAGACAGAGGAGGACCACAGAGAGCACCAGGCTGTGTGGCACCTGAAAACCAAGGATGCTCAGAGTTTCCTGCCCCTTGGCACCAAACTCCAGAGGGAAGGCGCCCTCTGAGCACCTGCCCCGGGCCAAGCTCTGGGCTCCCTGGGGTCTCAGCTCATCCTCACAAAAGCAGGCAGAGTTTCAAGGCCGGTCCAGCAGCACCTGGCTAGTGTCAGGTGGGACGTGAACTCGGGTCTTTCTGGATCCGGCCGAGCTCCAACTCTTCTCCCTCCTTCAGACTGTGTTGGCCTTCTGGCTGTCCCTGTTTTGGTCAGAGCACAATGCTGCTAATATTGGACTGTATCTAGGAGGGACACTGGAGGCAAATAATTTTAAACTCTTCTATTAGAAGATGGCAAAGAGTTGGGGGGCAAATCTGGTGAAAAAGAGGGATGCGGGAATTTTCAACTATGTAGAGAATTCTGTAAAAATGAGATTAAATTTATCCGGCTTGGCCCTGGAGGGCATAGCTAGGACCACAGAAGGCAAACTGAGGGTGAAGGGGAAGACACTGGCTGGGAGTAAGAAAGGCTTTGTAATAATCAGAAGAAAAGGACAAATGCTTGTTCTGAGAGGACCAGTACCATCTCAGCTATTGTAGGGGTGGCGTGGGACCAGAATGCTGTCGAAATCCCTCCCAGCTCAGGCACTGAGACTCTCCTGCTCCCAGTCTGTAATTGGAAAGTGGCACAGATTTGAGCACCTTCACGGATTGGTTTGAATACAGGCTGCTCCCAAAATAATAATTCTTTGAAGGAAAAATTGAGCACACTTCAAAATATAATTACCCCAAATCGCATCATAAAAATAGGCACTTAACAGTTAGGGTTTTAAAAATTTTACAAATTCAAACTAATTTTTACCTTCTGTTATTTTTGTTGTCATTCTCTTACTTCAGAGAGTGACATTTAGAAACTCACTCAGGCTTCTGTATAAGTTAGATCTGAGTAAAAAGTGTGGTCTTTCTTCAGACTAATATGTTAAAACAGTTTCACTTTTGTCAAGTACAGGTCACTTGTACTAACTCTATAGTGAGGATTTTTCATTTTAAATTAAAGAAGGGTAATCAGCACAATTCCTTCGATGTGTTAAAAACACTGAGCTATTTTTTTTAGATTTAAAAGAACCAACAACAAACTCAATTTACCTACAGTTCCATCAATGAAGGCAGACTTTTCAAAAGTAACTTTTGGCAACCTATGACCACAAAAAACATTTTAACAGAAGCAAAGTGTGAAAACTGTTGAATCCCAGCCCAGAACCACATTTCATCTCCCTGCCCCCCACCACTGTAGCTAGCCAAAAGTGAAGAGAGACACCTTGTACTTTAAATTCAAGACCAACAATTTAACATTTTGTCTTAGGAGAGGGGAGGAATTCCAAAGCCTTTCCAAAGAAAATGCTGTCTTTGGTTCTTCCCAATTCCTAAATCTAGGCTGTTAGCAAGACCACTCTGGCAAAAATCGCATGTTCCAAGAGTGTACAAAGAAGCAGCTTCTAAGTGCCCATACGATGGCATATATACAGGAAGAACTCACAATGACTTCTGAGGCCTTCATATCACTGACAATATGAGAATCAAACCTTCCACGTTTTTGATTTCCTCTGCTATAATCTCTTGTATTAAAAGCATAGCACCCAGACAGCCTTCCATACCCATCAGAAAATGCCAACTCTGGACTTCAAGTACACTCCTAAAGCAGCCCTTTATTTCCACATTTCTACAGGAAGCCCTACTTTCATTGGCATTCCTAAACAAGGTGAAAAAAGAAGCTGTGTGTGATGTGTTTATTTACACAGACATGTTTGCCCTGGCTACTGCTATACAGCTTTCAGTGAACCAACATTTAGGCAGAATTGTATGAAGATATTAATAAAAGAAATTAAGTTATTACCTAACATTAAAAATAAAACTTGTTCAAAGCTAACTTATGATTTATTTTGAGCATATAAAATAATATAGCTATAAAAGTATGATTCTATAAAATATGAGAGACTATAGTATTTGGGGATCTGCAATTTATAACTAAGGAATCTCAAGAGTTTGTTCCAAATAATGACTGCCAAATTTTGGTCATTTTGAGGATACATCTTTCACTACTAACTCAATAAAAAAAAGATGTGTCACAAACAGGAGGGAAAATATAACTAATTCAAATCCTGTTATAGGAAAAATCTTGTTAGAATGAAGATCTTGAAAGCCTCATGTTGCTTACATGTTTTATTTATGTAAGGATTAGTAGGGTTTGTGGGGTAAAATAATTAAGTCTTCTCCAGTCTCTTAAAATTGTTTGGCTTATAATTATATTATATCTGTAGTGGTATCTTGTGGGCCTGGATAAAGTAAATGAAGCAAATGTGAAGCAAAAAAGTCCTTACTGAACTTTGTATGAGTTACTGAATCTTCCTTTTAAAAGAATTCCAAGCTTAATTTAATTTATGGATTGGAAATACAAAGTAAGCTGTGATCAGAAAAGAAGGGATGATCAATTGATTATCCTCCCCTCCCCTCCCCCTATTCAACATTAAGAGGTCCAGAGGAAGTTTTCCTGAGGGATGGACCCCTCACAGGAAGCCATGGATGAGTTGTAATTTATACTATTACGAGAGGAAAGGCAGGGGAAACAAGCATCTATTTGCCCCGCACTACACTAAGGTATTTACAAATATTACAGCATTTGATCCTTACAACAACTTTGAGAGGGTAGATATACAGATTCAATGACATATCAAAAATGAAATTAAAGCAAACTCAGAATGTGTACTTTCAGAATGCAAATTCCAAAAGTACATTTGATTGGTCAAAAGTGGGGCTGCAAAGGTAGTCAAGGAAGCAGAAACAAGAAACAAAAAGTCAGTGGGTTTAGTTAGGGGAGAATGGGAAGAGTGTAGAGGAACAAAGGACCAAGGTAGGACTACTGCCTAAATACAAAGATAGCCATCAAGTCAAATCACTTAAATAAACTCATGAATGGCCCTACTTCTACACTCACACAAGACCATAACTACAGAAATCTAGAGAGTATATGGAACATGTCCCCAATTAGAGAGATGCCGGATAACCCAAGGTGACACTAAGAGGAAAACAAGGTGGTGGAGGGAGAGGGGAGGAAGCTGCAGGGGGCTCTGGGGGCTGTTGCACCAGAAGCTGGAGATTCTAGCTGGAGAGAAGGGTTAGTGGGTGCACTCCCAGGGGGAAGGTAAGAAAGGAGAGGTGAAATAGGGTTCCCTCCTTGACACAATCAGGTGGAGAAAAACCTGATTCTCCAAAAATGTTTCAAGACGAACTGAGCAGAACAATTTTTCCCATTATTATAAGTGTGTGATAGGAAACAAAGATCACGAGCACCAGTATTAGTACTACATACCCTGAAAACATAGATTACATCACCAATTATGTAAGATCAGGTGATGCTAACCAAGTAACAAGACAATTAGAGCTGACAGCTTCTCAAGTTGGAGTACATTACATTTACTAATTTTAAATAAATCTTCAAAATATTCCATAGCTTTCTAAATAGCCACTTATAAAAGGAAATAAAAAGCTAAAACTATATATACTTAATAGAATATTCAATAAAGCAGAATTGTTTATTTCCTGGCAATAGTTAACTTGACAATTAAAAAGGAAATGAACAAAAGTACTCCTCTCCCCATCATTTAATGTGGGTGTATTCTTAATTATTATTTATTTAGCGTAATTATGTAAACACAGCATAATACTTAAACATTAATTTTCACTTACCTTGGCCAAGGATTATCATGTCATTCTTTGATCCTTTCAATACCACATGTAATGTTGGGTACTCAATCACCACTTTGTCTTTCAAATTGTCTGTGAGACTCTGACAAGGATCCAATTCATAATACCTTTAAAAAAATTAAGGTTAGAAAATAAGCATTCAAGAATGAAAACCAAAAACCAAAAAACAAATAGTAGCATCCTGGGACCATGACACATGAAAATGAAAGTCTTTATAAACTCTACAGATTTTAAGTTTGATTATTTCTCAAAGAAAATACAACAAAGATCATGTGATGAAAAAGAAGTAAATTCAGACTTAGACTTCAAGTAGGGTTATTTTCACTAATGCCCTCTTTAGTGTATACTTCAGATGGTTTCTTATGTAAATATTTTGAACTCAGAAAGCTAAACTTGGTCCCAATTCTGACCACTTGCCACTGAAGCAAAATGGAGTTAAGCACTTCCCTCTTCAAGAGAAGACCTTGCTCTTTGGATGATCATTCTATTATTTAATGAAGAAGTATTATTCATTGCCATTCATCACACGATGAAGAATGCTAGATGCTAGAGATACAAGTACAAAGAATGAAATTCTTAAGTCACCAGATTGAAAAATTAACCACGTGTATACAAAGGTTATTATGGTGTTTTCCCCAAAGTAAAGTGGAGTTGTTCTTATGAAATTTTAATATATTAAAATTAGTTGGCATTTTTCCAATTAGTAAATGTTTTTACCTTTGTCTAATGACAATTCATACATTAATGATGAAGAAGACTGAAGCTATTTTACCATTAAGTGATTAAACAGAAAATTGTGAAATCTGTTCAAGAAAAGAAACATCAAGGATATACAGAAGCTGCACAGAATGGAACTTGAGGAAAACTAAAATGAAAGCATCAGCAATTTCTATTCCCCTTTTAATCTAAAATCATCAAAATATCTGGTTTCATATTCCTCTCCACCAAAAATATTAATGATCTATTCTAAGAAAAATATTTTAGCAAAAGACAGGAACATACCCCAGCCTCAAGTACCTTTTACTATACTTAAGTACGATATACTTAAGTAATGTTCTAACTCGGTCATTAAAACATGCATCTGCTGTTTTAGTTATGTGTTTAGAAGCTAAAGTTTAGCTTCAGTGAGCTCTATAACCATAACTGCTTTATAGTAATATCTTACAAATATTAATTTAAAAAGTTAGCCATAAAGCTAAAAGCAGTCCAAATGCCATGTCAGGATTTCTATTGACTCATGATTTAGATGGGATACTTTTATGGTGCCCAGAACAAAGGACTTAGAACCTAAAAAAGAACCTAAAACATTTGCACTTTAGCAATAATTATAACAATCACAGGAGATGACCTGAGTCCAGAAATCTGTTAACTGTTGAGCCTTTCAATTTGAATGAAAAATCACTCATTTCAGAATTTAGTTGATGACACAGAGCTCTCTTTGCCCTCCAAAAGTTATCTCTGCTATTTCCTCCTCTTCTTAGACTAATATATAATTTAATTCCTAACCGCTGGCTTGATTAAAGGCAATATGTTTTAGTCCAGGAAATGAAGAAAATTAAAAAAATAAACTTCAGTCATCTAATCAAACTTCTTCCCTGAAATGAAGTCCTACTAGATCTGGCAAGCAGTGGCCTCCTCTCTCTGCTAGAAGACACAGTAATGAGAAACTCAAAATCTTTTGAGCAGCTCTTTCTACTTTTGCACAAGTCTCACTATTAGGAAATACCTTCCCACAGTAGGCTGAAATTTGTCTCTTTGAAGCTTCCACCTGGTTTTCTCTGGGGCTAACAGGGCAACCCTTAAAAAGATGATCAGTTTAATGTTAATGAAAGAGACTTTAGAAGTCCAGAGCTGAATTTCTAGTTTCTTATGGAATCCTGAGCTTCCTTCAAAAATTAGCTCAAATGCCATTTCCTAGTGAAAACTATCCAAATACCTTAATTCAACCTTTACCCTTACTTTGTCAGTGCACTGAAAATTTCTTTCTATGAGTTTTGTATATATTTTATATTATGAGCATACATGATTCCCCTGTTGATGATTAAGTTTCTGGAAGATAGGGATTATTGTCACTGTAGTCCTGGCACCTAATACAGGTTTTAACACATAATAAATACTTAATAAATGCATGTTAAATTAAACTTGGTCAAGCTATTAAACTGTGTCACTGCTTCTAATTTGCAAAATCAAACTGATGCCTCCTCATAGCCAGCACCCATCCAAAAGCTCATGAAATAGTTTACCTTTATCTCCTTCTTGTACTATCCTGAATCTATATGTTACTGACATTTCAATGTACTGGACTAAATCTAAACATTCTATATTTAAGCCCACAGAACAACATAACTCTCTGCACCTTTCCATCTACTAAATACAGTGCTTCAAATTTCATTTGTGCAATCATGTTTCTCAATCTAGAATCCAGTAAAAATTTACTAGCATTTAGAAGGGCAAAACTGAGTTTCTAATCTTTTTTTTCCCTGTTACTTTTAATGAGATCAATAAAAATGTACCAAATACAAGAAAATTTTGAAAAATAATGCTTTTGAACACAATTTTTAACACTACTGAGCTTAAGCAAGTTGCTCCTAAATCAAATGCAAAGTGTTTAGAATTCACAACAATTTTACTGTTCTTCAAAATAAGGTGAACTTGTAATAGGAACTAAGTTATATAAATAATGAAAAGAACTGGAAGAAAAATAAGTGGAGTGGAAAAATTTAACTTTAAAGTCAAAATGTTATACAGCAATGAGAAGAACTTTAAAAAAATATAGCTTAAAAGAAGAATAAAGTCTCATAAGTTTAGTATTAGATAATCCAAACGATATAAAGACCAACTAAATGCAGATGAAATAGGTCCAATTCATTCCTGGTACTTTTAACATTTTTGTCCAAATATTTCTATGTGACAATTTCTGGAACTCACAATGTCCCAGTACTATTAGAAATAGACCTGCTTCTATGAGTTAACATTCCCTTAACCTATCTCTTGTATTCCATTAAATTAAAAAATTATCTAATGCCTATCATTTTTTTTTTTACATTTGAATTTTTTTAGTTGATATGACTACCATTACCTGTGCTGGGGAAAAAAGGACACACCTAGAGCAAGGCTCATCTTCATAACTTTTTGGTGAAACAAGGTTTTCTTTCCTGGAAAAAGAGTTTTTCTACTCTAGTAGCCCTTAATATGAATTTTCCAAGTGTGAAAGTGTCTGAACCTTGCTTATTTATATGATAAGAGTTCAATAGTTTTACAAAAGGTATTAAAATATAATCCTCATTCTGCAATGTGTCAAGGCCGTCATAGATACATTTATAAAATGGTTCTTGTAAGAATGTGATTTGATGAATACTGAAATGCTTGAGGCCATTTCACCACAAATTCTTTTAAAAATGTTTACTAGGTACGTAGCATGCTGGTACATTGAGTTTCTCATCTTTACTCATTCTCAAGTCTGTTCTTTACTGCTGCTTCTTTAATAATTTGAGGTTTGTAATTAGAGTACTATCCCTTCAAGGGTACAAATTAAAACCCAGGCATCACCAAGTGCTCTTGTCTAGGTGCACATGTCTACTTACTTGGGACCTTTTTCCAGATCCAACACTACACAAACACCAACATGGCCCATCAATTGCGTGACCTGACCCATTCATCAGATTTTTATTCATAACCCTCTCCCCCATGATTATTTCCTTTACGTTACTGCTTGTGCACAACAACCGTATTAGAACATACATAAGACTATTTAGGACTATCACACACTTCTCCGATGCCTTTTGAATGACTCACAAGAACTCAATCTTTGGAAGCAGGAGAACTGCATGATTTCCAGTTACACAAAATCTCCAGGGGAATACTGGTATTTGAAAGATAGACCTTTTTTATTTCAGGAAGACGGTGGGGGGATCATTAAAAGCACTCGTCAGCTTCCCAAAAGAATCAGATCCACCAAGCTTGATTCCTTCCCTTCTCAGAACAGCCCACAGTCAACTGAAAACATCATTTGTCATCGATCCAACTGACTATTCAGCCAAAATCTTTTGAATGATTATAGATCTTATTTAGGAGGCTATGCAATGTTTTAGGGAAGGATGCAAACAATACAATGTCAGTTTGCATTGGGGGAACTCCCATCTATAGCAAAGTTGGGTTTTTTCAGCCTTTTTTTGTGCTATTGACCCCATTTAGCAGCAGTCTGACGAAACCCATCATCCTTTTCTCAGAATGTTTTTAAATGCATTAAGTAAAATATGGAAGATTGCAAAATGGAACCAATTATACTGAAACAGCTGTTGAAGTACTTTTTTTTAAAAGTACAAAGGTAAAGAACTATGAATTTATAGGAAATCCCTTTATTCACTATGCAAGATATTTTGTCTTATAGTAAAAGACCATAAGACTTCTTGCATAGTGAATACAAACACAACTGAAGAAGTTATCTCCTTTTTATGCTTTACTTGACTTTGATAGGGCAGCTAGGATAGCACTAGCTATCACTAGGTAGCTAGTGATACAGCACTGGACTTTGAATCAGGAAGACTCATTTTCTGAGTTCAAATCTGACCTCAGACATTAGTTGTGTGATCCTGGGCAAGTTATTGCCTCAGTTTCCTCATCTGTCAAATAAACTAGAAGAAATGGCAAACCATTCTAGCATCTTTGCCAAAAAAAAAATCAAACCCAAATGAGGTCATGAAAAACATAATGACTGAAAAACAACTAAACAATGAGTGACTGTAATAATCTGAGGATAAAGCACAGTTCTTTGAAAAATCTTTGATAATCTGACATAAACTTGTGGAAAACCATGTTGGGAGAAAACTTTTGAGGTGATGGATTATACTGAAAAAAAATGTTTTTATGTAGTCAACAAATAGTAAATAGTAGGAGTCTTATTTTTTCCATACCCTTTATCAGACTGCACAACTTACAGAATAGCATTTCCCAAAAGCATGACTGTAGGCAACATAAAGATTCGCATATAATGTAGAGAGATATGGACAGAGAAATATAAGTGGATAGACTACTGGGTATTCTGAGATCTTTGTAAACAATAAGTATATCCAACATCTCCATTATCATTGTCTCATTCAAATATCTGAGAATCAATCTTTTGATATCCTCTAACTCATATTAGAGACTGATTTTGTGAATACTAATCTAGTTCACCTTGTCTCCATTTTCATTAGTGTCTCTTCTATGTTCTCAGTGATGGGGAATTGTTGTAAAAACTTTCAAACTCTTTCTGTTTTGGTCTGTTTCTTAGATTTCTTCCAGTTTCATCCTTAATTGTTCTTGAAATGATTAGGATTAACTGAATGTCAACAAGATTTCTGTATACTCTAATTTCCTTTCACTGTTTCTGTTATGTTAAACAATAATCAATATACCAACCATGCTTTTCTGCAACATTTTAGAGGTTTTCTGATATAAACTATTGGTCTTAACCATCTTTCTTCTCTACTTAGGGTTATTATAAATAAATGAGAATTATGTTCTCCATTCAACTTACTGAGTGAACCTTGTTTATTGAGGTACCTAGATTCTCAGGTCTCTATTATCAGTGCTCCTTAAATAGTAACGTAATTCATCAATGGATTTTGGTTTCAAAACTGGTTTCATCCAATTACCTTGTGCATATCTATTAGCACCTTTTTTTTTTTTTTTTTTTTAAATTTGTGATTTCACCAATAGCTCCTAGTAGGAACTTCTAATTATTTTTGAATCTTTTTTTGTGTGTTTCCTATTACTTAAAAAATCTTACAAAGCTTACTCAGAATCACACAGTAGGATGTTAGAAGTGAGACCTGAACTCAGGTCTTTTTTAATTCTAAGACTACGCTCTACCTATTAAGGTAACTGTCTATGTTATTTTGAAAATAATCCTACTACTCTAGGTAGCCAAAATAATCAGCCAACATGCACAAAATTGACTATGTCTCTCTTGCTCATGTACCTTCAGGGGCTCCCAAAAACCTGTAGGATAATATTAAACTCCTTGGGTTGGAAAAAGTCAGCTCAAAGGCTAGCTCCAGGATTATTAATTTGGACATTTTTATTATAATCTAACTGGCCTTCTTACTTTTCCCTAAACAATGCACTCCTGATTCTGCCATGGCCAAGGCTAAACCCCTCAACTCAAATTCCTGGAATCTGTACCTCTTTCAAAATTTCAAGGGGAGTTTTCTTGATGCTCCTTGCCATCAGTCTTTTTACCTTAAGATTATCCCATCTATATTTATCTATTCACTGAGCCTAAGTAGAACTGTAGGTTCTTAATGAGGAAGATTTAGGGAAAGGGAGGCAGCACACTGGCATATTCATGATGCTGTATGAAAGAGTAGGATTAGACATTCCTATTTTTAGGAAGCAAAATAATAAGTTTTATAAGAGGTAATATTAAGAAGTCTATACCTTCATGTCTTACCGTCTCCTATTTTCAATTGCTCCAATTTGTTACTGACTCTGAACTTATTCAGATGAGTCAGCTGAAGGTACGACTAAACATAGCTAGTTTAGAGACAACAAACTGGTAGTAGTCTTCTATGTGATAAGTCAATCCTTTTTTTTTTTTTTATTACATTATTATTTGGTGCTTACCACAGGTTAACTCTCTTTTCTTTTTACCTAGAGGTATTTATCTTATCTTTGATGTCTCAGAAATGCTTTTTGTTAACTGTTAATTACATCTCAGTCCTTTTTTGCACCTATTCCTTCGGGACCTTAGTTCATATCAAGCAGAAACAAAAATATTTGATACACTGACCAAATCTCACAATGTGTACATTTATTTCCCAGGCTCTCAGCTGTAAAGAAGGGAGCATTTCATTCTTTTTTCTTCTATTTTTTTAGTTATCCAACATTCAGCATCATTCAAGGACCTTTTCATTTAAAATGTTGCATACATTATATAAAATATTCTTTTGATTTTGCTTATTTCATTTTTCACTAGTTATCTCAAATTCTCCATTTGCAAACATTTCATTTTCTTTGCTTCTTACTGAACAGTAATATTTTATTACATGCATAGTCTATAATTTTTCAATCATTCCCTTTTGTTTCTAGTTTTTTTGCTCTCTCAGAGTATTGTCTGTGGTCTCCTTGGGAACATAGGCCCATTACTGGAATTACTTATTGTAATCCAAATGTTGGGTTACAAAATACAGTTTACTCATTTTTCTTGCTTAATTCCAAATATCCTGAATGATCAAACCAATCCACAGTTCTTCCAACTGTGCATTCATGTGCTTGTCTTTCCAGAGAGCCCACCGACACTGACTGCTCTCTTTTGGGGGGCATCTGCCTATTTCTAAGATGGGAAATGAACATTACAAACTGTTTTATTCTGTATTTCTCTTATGATGAGCTATGTGGAACAATCCAGTCATTTACACTACATGATTCTTTTAACCCTTTTCATACATATCTTTTGGCCTTTGTATGCTGATTTATTATTGGAGAAAAGTGCTTAGTTCTGTATTTGTATTACCACCTACATATTTCAGAGATGAGTCTTATGCTGGTGACTGTTAATAAGAACATTAAGTCTTCCTCTATCTTCAGTGTCATGTACGTCTTTTAAGTTGCATGTAATCAAAACCATTTTTTATTTAGCTATTTTTTTCTATTTTTCGGTTAAGAATCTTTTCCCTCACCAGAGCCAAAGTACTATTCTTGCTGTCTTTTAACACTTTATTTTTTAATGATCTAAAATTTTACTCATGTCACATACACATTTAGAAGTTACTCTATTTTCTTAGTAAAAATGTTTATGACATATAAATGAAACAAGGTTAATACGATGTCCATACATCTCTTTTCTTTCTCAATTTTGATCGACATTTTCTATCATTGAATTCTAAATGGCTCTACTGTATTTTTCTATTCCCACCTTTGCTTAAAAATCCTATTAAAGTATATGCTCATTGAATCTGTTGGGTGTTACTAAATTCTTTATACAATTTTTTAAAAAAAAAATCTCCTTATCCTTGCCAACAGATGTTGGTGTATAAGCTGCAATTAACTTCATGGTGGTCTTTTTGCAAATGCTGAAATATGAGAAGATGAAGTGTCTGTGAAATGTTGTTTGTTTTTGTCTCTAAAAGGAGAAAAGCAATTTGGCCAATTCCTTTTTCTTGTCTTTCCTATGAGAACCCGAGAGATGTTCTTCCAGATAATACTGATTTGATTTTGTCTTATGTTTAATATAAAATGCAAGTATTCAAATTGATGATTAGTTCATCAGGATTATGTCAATTGGCAAGCACTAGGTCACTGACAAAGATCTTACATCAAAGGTGCCGACTAATAAGTTAACACTTATAGATGGTTTAAAAAACTGTCTAACTCCTAACATCCTCTGTCGTCTTTTTTGCAATTTGACCACCATCACCACAAAGCTGAAAAAGACTGCTAAGGACATTCTACTTCTTCAAGACTCAGCTCAAATCCCATTTTTGGTAAGGGGTCTTTCCCAGTCCCCCCAAGCGTTTGCCCACATGTGTCTTTGCCCAAGCTCACAAAGCCTTTTCCAGACAATGAAACCAACCATTGATGGGTATCTGTGCTCAGTCTCTTTGCTCTCCACAAAACTGGCAAAGTGATCTCCCATTGGCAGGATCTGGTCTCACCATTCCCATGCTCAGGAATCCCATGGCCATCCAGCATTTCAAGCCTTCTACAATCTGGCTATAACCTATTCTTCCAGATTTATTTCCTATTATTATCTTCAAACATTCTATAGCACAGCTGAACTAGCCTGCTAAATGTAGATGAATATTTAGGTATGTTCTAATTGCTGCAAGTAAACTTCTTGAGGGAGTTGTTACGCCCCACAATGTCATGCTGAAGCTAATGTCCAAAAAAAACCTTTAGATTCAGTGATTTTTAATGGAGTTGAACATGATTGTTATTACCTAAGTATATTTTCTTCCTGGCCTAGCAAGTACTTAATGAATGCTTCTGGATTGATTATAGAAAATGTCAGTGGTACTAAAGAAATTCCAAAAGGGAAATTAGGAAAAATAATGTAAATGAAATCTAAAAAGAAGCAGCAGGCTTTTGATTATTAAAATGTTCCCTCACCACAAAGTTAGATTCAAAAAGTTTGCATAGAGGCCAACAGCATATTCTCTCTGTTTATATAAGTAGAAGGCAGCTGAAAGTAGTTGTGCTTAGAAATCTTGGAATTCTTTTAATGTTCTATGATAGATTTAATATTGTATCATTATCATTTAAATATTCTTGGTTTCCAAAATCTCTAATTTTCTTTTTAGGAATGAAGATGAAGACAAAAAGAAATTCCAAATTAACAAGTACAAATCAGTAGCACTAAAAAGTATAATTTTCATTCTAAGTTGCAAACTGGCAATTCTATTCTTCAAAGTATTATTGCCACTTTTATTATTTATCCTTCTTCCCCTAGTTATTAGTCCAATTTAAAAAAATAACACAATTTTATGCATAAACTTTTTAAAAATAAAAATACATTAACTTTTAGGGAAAAAAAATCTAGATTAATTAATATTTTTGGAGAAAAGGGTTTATAGGTTTGCCAGTCTACCAAAGGGATCCACAAAAAAGGTCAAGACTGATCTAGTCAAACTCTCTCACAGAAACTGGAGCTTAGGAAGTTAAATGTTATTTAATCAAAACAGTCCCAGTCAGAAGTGTTTGTTTTCTTGTTTCTTTTTATTTGCCTTATGATCTAATTGTTCATAATGGGCACTGGCACAAAAAATGAATGAGGGGAAAAGAAAGAAAAAACAACTTAATATTCCAAGTGAACATTAGCTTTACATGCACTCTATTGAGACAAACTAACACTTAACTGATTGTGTCAAGTACAAAGCACCTGAGTCAGATGGCCTACATGGAGTAAGGCATTAAAGGCACTAGTTAGATAGAAATTTGTCTGAAAAAACTCTCTAGGTCAACAGTATGATATGGCAGACAAGGAAGCTAATCTGACTTTAGGCTGCATCAAAATTTTAGCAACACAGACTCCAGGAATGAGATGATAGTCTTGTGGTACTATCTTAAGAAAGTAGAATTAAAATATTATATTCATTTCTAGATGCCACATTTTAGGAAAGATAATGATAGTCTGGAGAACTCCCAAGGGAGAGGAACTCTGATTGTGAAAGCGTTGAATTCATGCCAAAGAAGGCTAATTTGAAAGATCTAGAGATGTGAAGGCTACAGAAGAGAAGGAAGGCCCAGAGGACATATGATTTATCAATTATCAAAGGGGATATTATGTGGGGAAATAAGTATCCTTTTCTGTCTTAGAAGGCAGAACTAGGAGCAAGGGATAAAAGTTACAGAAGCAAAGTCAGGCTTGATGTAAAAAATAATTTCTTTAAGTCAGAGCTGAGTCAAGAGTGGAATGGGTTATCCTTGGAATGAATGAGTTTCAAGCATGGATGAGCATTCCTCAGGAGGCTACAGAGAAAATTCTTTATAACAATTAACAAGCTTTATTCAACTTTTATGAGCATTTTTAACTTTATGATGGTAGGCATGCTGGACTCTGGGGATATGAACAAAATCACACAAAATCCCCAAACAGTTCTTTCCCTTAAGATTATACTCTATTAGCTGATTGATTTTAAATATATATAAAATAAAGACAAACTCACTAAGGATGAGGTAGGATTGTGTAACTGAAGTGTCAGCATGAAAGGCTTGGTGGCATCTGAAGCTACTACATCCTAGAGAGAAGGTGGTGGGGAGGGCGGGCATTCAAGACATGGATACTCTGGGTGATGGGATGGAGTCAGGAGATGAAACGTCATGGAACAGAGACTCCCGGGAGGCCCATCTGGCTGGACCACAAGAGTGCAGAGAGAAAAATAATGCTTAATAATCCTAAAAAGGTTTTAAAGAGCAAAAAGAAAAGTGTGGATTTTATTTTAGAGGTAAGAAGGAACTATTAAAGTTTACTAACTGGAGAGAAACATGGTCACACTCCATGCTTTAAAATCACTTTGGTAGTTGTGTGAAGGATGGATTGCTGAGGAGGCAGCTGATGAAAGGAGACCAATTAGGAGGTTCTTGCAATAGTCCTAGCAAGAGGTGATTGGAGTCAGAACTAGGGTGGAGAGGTGGAGTAGGTGGCTTATATGGAAAGAAGGGGGCAGAGATGCTGCAGTAATGGAAATCCCAAGACTTAACAAGAGACTGGATATACTATGTAAAAGAGAACAAGTAGTTAAAACCTCGAATGTTGATAAAACTTAGAATGTCAGAGCTGAGAGGGGTCTCACCACTTGGAATGTTAGAGCAGCAAAAAACCTTAGAACCTAGAATATCAGAGGCAGAAGGAGCTCAAAATTCACCAATTCAGCCTCCAACTCAGAATAAGTATCTTCTCTCTAGCATCACCAACTGAACCAAGATCATTCAGGTTCTACCTTCATCTAACACTTTCATGTAACAGGGAGGTTCCTCCTGTTGAGACAATGCTTTTTGTGTTAGATACCTCCAACTGGTGACATTGTTCCTATTAATCTGCTGTGCTTAATGAACATTCAACTACCAAGCACCTGGATAGCTGTCACTGTTAGAGGTCATGTCTTTTTACATAAAGTCTAAATGTGCCTTTCTCTAACTTCCCCTTTTTTTT
>JAJPUD010024077.1:1035-19191 GCA_023553655.1 Myrmecobius fasciatus | reverse complement strand
AGTTTGTCTCCATTACATATGATGCTTGCTGATGGTTTTAAATAGATGCTACTGATCATTTTAAGGAAAAACCCATTTATTCCTATCCTCTCTAGTGTTTTTAATGGGAATGTGTGTTGGATTTTATCAAATGCTTTTTCTGCATCTATGGAGATAATATGACTTTTGTTAGTTTAGTTATTAATATAATTGATTATGCTGATAGTTTTCCTAATATTGAATTGGCCCTGCATTCCTGGTATAAATCCTACTTGAACATGGTGTATTATCCTGGGAATGACTTTCTGTAATCTTGTTGCTAATATTTTATTTAAGATTTTTGCATCAATATTCATTAGGGAAATTGGTATATAGTTTTTTTTCTCTGTTTGCACCCTATCTGGTTTAGCTCTGCATCATATCTGTATCATAAAAGGAATTTGGTAGTACACCTTCTTTCTCTATTTTTTTAAATAGTTTATATAGTATTGGAATTAATTGTTCTTTGAATGTTTGGTAGAACTTACATGTAAATCCATCTGGCCCTGGAGATTTATTTTTCCCTTTCCATCTCTCCCAAGAAGGCTATAATTAATCATATATATGTATGTATGTATATATGTACATATATACATACATATGTATGTATTATATTAGTTTTATATAAAATATAAACATGTTTATATACACATATATATTTACATATATACAAATATATGTACACTTGCATATATAAATATGTACATATATATCAATATTTATAATCATGCATTAATACAGTCATATGTATCTTTGCGAGACCATACTGTTTGACACTATTTCTCTGAGGGCAGATAACATGATAATTTATAAGTTCATGTCTTCTCATATTTTTCTAAATTCACAAACCCATTATTTCCCATCACACAACAATATTCCAACTTATACTATCTAGTTATTTTAAATAGTTTAAAACAATATTGATTAATATCGCTGATATATAGTTCAGTTTTCCTATTTTTCTCTTTTGATTACATCTATTTTAGATTAACTTTGAGATCAATGATTACTACCCCTGCATTTTTTCCTAATAAATTCTACTGATCATTATTATTATTATTGTTATAGTTGTACTTATGTCATTTCCTGTCCCTGCTGACTTCTCTGCTTTACTTCTACCTGATATGTTGTCTTGTTATTAATTAACCTACATCTCACTCCCTACCTTATCCTCTCCTTATATCCTTTTCCTGCCTCTTTATCACAATTTTATTAATTCACACACATTTATATTCTTTTTATTGTGTTTTGTTTTTATCTCTTTATATCTTTAGAAAACTTTTATACCCTTCTAAGTATATATGTATTATTTTATCTTTAATCATGTTTTAGTAAGATTCCAGAACTACCAGTCATTCTCCCCCATTTAATTCTTCTGTTAGTTCTTGCTCTCACACCTATTCATATAGCATAATTACTCTTTTTATGTTTTCCAATATGATTTTACTTTTTAGAATCATATCATACTCAATTATACCCTAATCTTTCATTCAACCTATCCAATGACTAAAGACGATCTTAGATGTATAGTTTCCATTTCCACATGTAATGTTTTTATTGAGTCCCTGGAAATTAATGTTTAATGTTTACCTTATATTTCTCTTGGATCTAATATGTCAAATTCTCTCTTAAGTGCAGGTATTTTTGCAACAAAATCCTGAAAATCTGACCCTTAATGATTGCTTTTTTTCATTCAGGATTATGCTTAAGTTTAATGTGTGATATTTTTGGCTGTAATCCTGATTTTTTGCTCTTCAGTATAGAGCATTCCAAGATCTATGATCTTTTATTGTAGCCACTGCTAGGTCTTCTCTGATTCCAATTGTGACTGTAATAATTGAACTACTTTTTTTTTTCTTGTTGCTCATAATATTTTCTCCTTAATCTAGGGTTTCACAATTTACCTATGATGTTCCTGTAGGGTTTTCCTCATAGGATTTTTTTCAGGTAGTAACTGGTGGATTTGTTCTATTTCTAATTTCCCCTCTTTGGTCCTAACATTTCAGAACAATTTTTTCCTTTATTTCTTATATTATTGTAGCAAGATTCATTTTTTTTATTGTAGCTTTCAGATAGTTCAATTTTTCTTAGGTTTTCTCTTCTCAGTTTTGCTGGATAGTTGATTGTTGGTTGCCATCAAAGCTCCTTTGTCTTTCAGAATGTCGTATTGCAGGCCCTCCAAATGTTTAATATAGAATCTGCTAAGTCCTAAGAAATCCTGATCATGGCTCCTTGATACTGATGTATGTTTTAAAATATTTCCAAACATACATATGCACATATGTGTATATAAACAAACAAATAAATGTAAACATAAAACACTTGGCAAATGTTCCATACTCATTAAAGTAAAAGAATGACTCATCCTAGGATCATTTCTGTCTGAACTCCATTGAAAATAAAAATGCAAAATAAATATTAACAGTAATAATACAACTACATTTAATAAAGCATTTTAATTATTTATAAAGTGGCTGTATTACAATAATCTTACAAGATAGACAATATAAGTATTAACGTTACAATTTTGTACATGAGGAAACAGATATAATAACATGCCTAGAGTTAAATTGAAAAAGTGATTTGAATTGTGGTGTTAGGATTCCAGATGTGTTTCTCTTTCCAATATAATGTGTTTCCTTCTCCCCTTCACCTCATATCTTTTAGTTCTCTATTTTCAAATAAAGCAAGGTAAGATGGATATATATAAAGTTTGCATTATGCATTGGGCTTCCCGAAAGTGGGAGAAATTTCAATCTGCTCTTTTCAATAAAACATTTTAATAGTTATATCAAACTTCTGATAATTATTTTTCAAAAGGAAATTAAGATTTTTTAAATCTTGTTGTAATATGAGAAATGCAATATAATTGTGAAAAACATGGAAAGAATGAAATGAATAAATGAAATGAAATGAAAGTTTTGTGAAATAAATGTAAATAAAATTTAAAATAGATTGATAGGTAGATAAAATGAATGTATTCTCTTTTCTATGGTCATCTTCTGATTTGCTTCTGTGCAATCTTGAAAATCCTGAATGAAAAGAGCTATCTCTCCTGAAGCTATTCTTTCCACTTATAGTCCATTTTTCTTAGCATTTAGATGATTTGTTTCCTCCTTTATTCCTTCTATTCCCCAAATAATAAATGTGTATCATTTCTTAAAGGCCACCAATGGCCATTTTATAGCCAAATACATTATTTATTTTTAAATGTACATGCATTCTTCTCTACTGCATTTGATATTAATGATAACTTTCTTTTTAACTTGAAGATGTATCTTACTTGGTTATTCTGTTTTTGAGTGCTTCTCTGTCTCCTTGGCTAAAATAAAAGATGACTTGTTTTATAGAAACTTGTTAAAAGATATCTAGAATTTAAACTGGCTTAATATCAATTTCAAGTGGCCTCTAAAGTAGATAATAAACAATTGATTGCATAAAGGCAAAAAGTTCACATCAAGAATTAAATAACAATATATTCTGTATTGAGGAAATAGCATCTGCAGTGTTAGGATTCATTCTGGAAACTCTATTTTAAGATCCCTTATAAATGATGTACATGTTTATATGTGTATTCTATCCTGAAGTATTATCTATGCATTTAGATACAGATACAAATGACATAAAGATAACTAAGAGGATCAATAAAGTAAAAATTTTTGGCAATAGTGATGGGTACCAGCTGAAGGAGTTAGGTGATTAGTTCTTGTAATAAAGCATAGTGGAAGGATACACCAGTAATGAAGAATTTGATATACTTGGACATACAACTGAAAGAATATTCTTAAAACCTTTTTTAAATAACAGAAGCTTTCCTTTGAACTTGATTTAAACCAAAAAATAATGTATTGCATGGTAAAACTGAGATGATCTTGCTATGATGGTCTCATGCCACTTTAAGATATGGGGAGAAAGAGAGAGAAGGAAGTTAATGAGGTAAATAGAGTTTTAGAAAAGTTAAATATGGGGCAGCTGGATGGCACAGTGGATAGAGTACCAGCCCTGAAGTCAGGAGGACCTGAATTCAAATCTGGTCTCAGACACTTAACACTTCCTAGCTGTGTGACCCTGGGCAAGTCACTTAACCCCAATTGCCTCAGCAAAAAAGCAAAAAAAAAAAGTTAAATATGGCAGATCTCTGGAGAAAACTGAATGAGGAAAGAAGGAAATATAACTCTTTCTCAGAAGTACAATGTATTAGAGGATATAAACATCACAATCAAAAACAGAAAGAAAGAAATATTATGACTAGATGCCCATTAATTGGGAAGTTGGTTGAGTAAGTTATGCTATATGAAAGTAATGGAATATTATTGTTCTGTAGAAAAATGATTTTAGAAAGGCATAAAAGGACTTACATGACCTAGTGCTGAGTGAAACAAGCAGAACTAGGAATACATTACACAGTAACAGCAGGATTTTGTGGTGATCAACTATGAAAGATTTGGTTCTTCTCAGTGGTTCAATGCAATTTCAATAAATTTTGGATGGAAAGCATCATCTCTATCCAGAAAGAGAAATATGAAGACAATGTAAATCAAGACATGCTATGTTCACTTTTTTTTGTTTGTTTGTTTTCTTTTGTTTTCTTTTCCATTCATGACTTTTTTTTTCCTTTTTCTTTCAGTTATTTTGGTTATTTGGTTTGGTTTGGTCCGAACATAATTCATAAAAAATGTATTTTAAAATGACAATATATAACAAGAAAAAAATTAAAATTAAAAAAAGAAATGATTATTAAAGACATCATGATGCAATAACAAATTATGTGTAATAAAGGACCATGGAAAAATAGACTAAAATTAATTAGAAACAAAACAAGAAATAATTTTAGCAAAGAAAATGACTGAGAAAACATACTAAAATTTATGGGATATTGGCAAAGCAATACTTTACAAAAAGTTTGTATCTCTAAATATTATATGAATAAAATAGAGAAAGAGGTGATCAGTGAACTGGGCAAGCAACTAAAAAAGCTAGAAAAAGAATGAGTTAAAAATCCCCAATTGAGTACCAAATTAGAAATTCTGAAAATCAAAGAAGAGACTAATACAATTTAAGAACGTTATTTCCAAGCTGTATTGCATAAATCTTACAATCTCAGTGAAATGGTTAATATTTACATAAATATAAAATTCCAAGATTAACAAAGGGAGAAATAAAATACTTAACACCATTTTAGAAAAAAACAAATTGAATAAGCCATAAATGAACTCTCTAAAAACAAATCTCGAGGGTCAAGTAGATTTACAAGCAAATTCTACTGAACATTTGAAGCAAAATTGATCCCAAGATTATCCTACCAAATGCCTTTTATGATAGAAATATGGTGTTGTTGATAGTTAAACTAGGAGGAGCCAAAAAAATAAGAAAAGTATAGACCTGATGCAAAAATTAAGAAAAAAATACAAACAGCTATTATAGCAATGTATTCACCAAAATCATAAACTATTACCAGGTGAGATTTCTAGGAGTAATGCAAGACTGGTTCAAATATTGGGAAAATCATTGATGTAACTAATCATATGAATAAGAATTCATTATGTGATAAAAACAGTTGGGAAAACTGGAAAACAATATGATACAAAGTAGGCATAGATGACCATCTCACACCATATACCAAGATAAGGTCAAAATAGATATGATTTAAACATTAATGGTAATATCATAAGAAAATTAAAAGAAAAAGAAATGGTTTATTTCTTAGAGTTATGGGGAAGGGAATAATTTAAAGTGATAAATAGAGATCATTATGAAGTATAAAATGGATAATTTTGATTACATTAAATCAAACACTATTTGCACAAACAAAACCAATGTGATTGAGATAAGAAGGAAAGCAACAAGAACAGGGAAACAATATTTACAGCAAGTTTCTCTTATAAAGCCCTCATTTTTCAAACATATTGAGAATTGAGTCAAATTTATAAGAATACAAGTCATTCCTCAATGGATAAATGGTCAAAGGATATCTGTAGAAAGCTTTCAGAGATCGAATTTAAAGCTGTCTATAGTTATATAAAATGCTCTAAATCAGTTCTGATAAGAGAAATGAAAATTAAAACAATTCTGAGATACCACCTCACACCTATCAGATTGCCTAATATGCCAGAAAAAGACAATGATAAAAGTTAGAGATGTAGGAAAATTGCATTGCTGATGAAGCTATGAATTGCTCCAACCATTCTGGAGAGAAATTTGAAACTATGCCCAAAGGGCTATAAAGGTATGCATACATATTTTTTGATTCAGCAATAATACTGCTAGGATTGCATCTCAAAGATACTTTTAAAAATGAAGAATAACCCACATATACAAAAGTATTTATATCAATTTGTTTGTTGTGGCAAATGAATGAAAATTGACGGGATGCCCATCAATTGTGGAATGGCTGAACAAGTTGTGCAGTATATGAATGCAGTGAAATACTATTGTGCTGTAAGAAATGATGCTGAGTGAAGTGTGCAGGACCAGAAGAACATTGTACACCATAATAGCAACAGTGATCAACTGTGTTTCACTTAGCTCTTCTCAGTAATATGATAATCCCAATATATTAGGATCATGTTCCAATCAACTCATGAGGGAAAATGTTATCCACATCCAAAGAGCTATTGAATGGGAATGTAGATTGAAGTATACTATTTTAACTTTCTGCTCTGTTTTTTTCTTTCTCATGTTTTTTCCCCCTTTTATTCTGTTTTTTTCACAATATGGCTACCATGGAAATATTTTTAATATGGTTGTACATGTATAACCTATGTAAGATTGCTTGCTGTTTTAGGGAGAAAAGAAAAATTAGGAACCCAAAATTTTACAAAAATGAATGTTCAAAACTATCTTTATATGTAATTTGAAAAAAATGTTACTAAGCATGAAAAAAGACATGCTATATACAAAGATAATGAAAGAACTTGTGGATCTTATTGATGAACTACTAAAGTGATCTTTGAAGAATTGTGTAGAATATAAGAGGTGGACTACGGATGGGGGGATGTCTTCTCCAAAAAGAATAAGAAAATTGTTTCTTTTGATTTTTAAACTTTGAGCTTTAAATAGCATAATCATAAATTGAATTATTAAAGGGGCAATTCATGGACCATTAGAAAGGGAGGAAATGACCATTAAGGTCAAGCATAGATTTATGAAAAGCATAAACAGGACAAGACTACATTTATTTTTAGGAAATTCAAGAGCCTGCAATGGATCTATATGCTTGTAACAACATTCATCTATTTATGTTTGCATGCGTATTATGTATTTTATACTTTATATATTTATATACAGGCATGCATACAAATGTATGCATGTGTTTAATATGCTATTATATGTACCTATTATAATCTGGTATATTACATATATTCTTTAATATATTTTCAGATATATGCAAAGAGAAAAAAAAAGTTGTGATATTTTGGAATATGTAGACTGGCAGACTTTTCAATCTTCTCCAAACTGGCAAGGCCTTATGATTTGCATACAACCAAAGAAAGCCATACAGAAAGGTTGAAAGTCATTTACTCATTATACTTTGGAAGTTGGAAGAGATTTTATCATCCAAAGTACCTAAAAAATTATGAAAATTTTCTAATGGGTTTCATCAATGCTAAATAGTATTTTCTAATTATTTCATGAGTATAAAACTTGTTGATAGAAACCAGGAGATAAAATCATTCTCTTTTATAATACTTAGCATAGTACAGAGTAGCTTTAAGTGCTAAATAAATTCTCATGTAATTGATTACTGAACTGAAATAAATAGATGTAACATCTTAGAAAGATTCCTCTTTTTCCTAATAAATTAAAAGAGGTCTAGAAATCTTAAAAATTCCCCTATAACTGTTATAATGAATCATTGTATTCATTTTTATTTTTAAGAGGAAGAATAATTAAGCAACTGCACCCCTGAAGATTGGTAGAGAGTATAAGGTTCATCCCAGACACTGATGGCAAAAAAATGGTGAATATATTAGAATTCACACTTTATTAGAAAAAAATCAATTACACAATATGATGTAAACCTAACAAAACTTTATTTTCTCTGTGGCCATCACTTTGTATTGCTTGACAGTATTATTGACTACATGACTTCCTGTATAAATGAACAAATATGAAATACTAATTATTTCCAATTCATTGTATAAGTGATACATCAGATTAATTTAAAAAGATATGATAGAGTTACTTAGTTAATTGTATTGTATAATTCCAAGAAATTCTCCAGGATACTACTATCAGGGCAACTTAGTGGCACAGTGGATAAAGAACAAGCCTGGAATCAGGACAATCTAAGTTTAAATATGACTTTACTAGTATCAACCTGAGCAAGTCACTTAATCTGAATTGCCTCAAAGGAAAAAAGGTAAAAAGTTATGGGCAACAATGACAAAAAGTTGGCTTAATTTGCAGCCAGTGTTACTCTAACTATGACATATGCATTCAAGTGCAGTTTGGTGGATGAGATATTAAACTTAAAATTAAGAAGACCTAAAATCAAATCCCATTATAGAAACATATTCCATGTGTGACCATCCATTTTTCTTCTCTAGGCCTCAGTTTTCTTTTCTTAAAATGATGAAGTTGGTATTCTGGAGAGTAGTTTGGAACTATGCCCAAAAGTCTATCAAAGTATGCATACCCTTTGATGGAGCAGTGTTTCTACGGGGTTTGTATCCTAAAGCGATCATAAAAGAGAGAAAAGAACCCACATGTGCAGAAATGTTTATACCAGCTCTTTTTGTAGTTATAAGCTACTGGAAATTGAATGTATTTCTACTGAATACTCAACTGAGAATAGTTGAATAATTTATGGCATATGAATGTTATGGAATATTATTGTTTTGTAAGAAATGATGAGCAGGGGCAGCTAGGTGGCGCAGTGGATAGAGCACCAGCCCTGAAGTCAGGAGGACCTGGGTTCAAATCTGGTCTCAGACACTTAACATTCCCTAGCTGTGTGACCCTGGGCAAGTCACTTAACCTCAAATGCCTCAGCCAAAAAAAAAAAAAAAGAAAAAGAAATGATGAGCAGGCAGATTTCAGAAAAGCCTGAAGACTTACACAGATACTGAGTAAATCAAGAAGAACCAAGAGGATTGTACATATTACAACAAGATTATGTGATAATTAATTGTGTTGGACTTGGCTCTTCTCAGCAATGAAGTGATTCAAGACAAGTAAAATAGACTTTGGATGGGAAATGCCATCCATATCCAGAAAGAAAACTATGGAAACAATGTGGATTGAAGCATAGTATTTTCACCTTTTCTTACTATTGTTGTTGCTTGTGTTATTTTTTTTTCTTTTTCATGTTTTTCCCACCTTTTGATCTGATTTTTCTTTTACAACATGAATAATATGGAAAAATGTTTATGAGAATTGTGCATGTTTATTTAACCTATATCAGATTAATTCTCTCTTGGGCAAAAGGAAGGTAAAGAGATAAATTTGAAACACAAAGCTTTACAAAAATGAATGTTGAAAATTATCTTTAGATATATTTGGAAAAATAAAATCCTATTGAAAAAAATGATGAGGTTGGACTTGATTGTTTCTATATTCCCTTCAGATTCTTAATCTGTATTTCATTATATACTAAGAAAAGACATCTGAGAACTGGTAAATTTTATTTTATGACCAAAAATCATCTTCCTATTTTTTAAATTACTTCTATACCTATTAGTGAATGAACTACTATCAGTCAGTTAGCAAACATATATTAGGTGCTAACTTTCTTCCTGGCAACAATCTAGGTACCATTATTTAATTGCTAGACTATGTCATTAAGTGACTATAAAATAAACATTATCCCTTAATGTTCTTATTATTTAAGGGATTTATTTTGTTTCTCAGAAATATTTCATTGTAGTGTCTCCCACATTTGAAAATTGCATAAAATCAATGGTTTTAAAGACAAACAAAAGCAAAAATTGGACCAAGCCAATAAAGATGAAATAATCCTCAACAAAATTGTTTCAAGATGGAGAGATTCTCAGTAAAACTTGTTTTTAATCTTTTCCATGTTTTCCCCATGCCTAAAACAAAGCAAGAAAAAAAAAAAAAAAAACACACTAGATTTTAAAATTCATTACCTGTTTTTTTTTTCTAATTCCTTCTATTCTTTTCTACAACTTCTCTAGTCTGACTTATTACCAGTTTCTCAACTGTTTTCCTTCTTGCCATTTCTGTTGCATTTGTGACCATTGATCATCTTTTCCTCTTGGATTGTCTCTTCTTTGTTGGATCTTCATCCATTTTGGGTCCCCTAACTGTAGGTGTTCTGCAATGTTCTTTCAGGAGCTGTCACATCTTCTCTCTAAACTATTCCAGTTGATATCCTTATTATATCTTGGAATTTTATTTTATCCTGAGATCCATTATCATCTCTATGGTGATTTAAATATATATGTAGTTATATATTGCATACATTATATATCTATATGTTTATACACACATACATATATACATATACATATATAAACACATAACCAAATATACCACATATATATGTGTGTTGTATACGCCATACTATATATACTACACTCCTATTCATTTATATTTATTATCTGTGTAATTCTTTCTTTCTGTATATGTTTCATCCCATATAACAAATAAGATATCAACCATGTCTTTCCTACTTCTACATGCATTTCTTTCTAATACTGATTCATCTTTTCATTCACAGAAACACTACTCTATCATGGGATCTCATTAAAATTATCCCAATGACTATTTCCAAAATATGGGTCTAAATCTATTTCATTCTTCATCTCACAGTCTCTAAGCTTAACAGTTGGTCCTTTTTTTTAATCTACTTCCCCACTATTTTCTATTTAGTCACTTCTCATTTACCAGGTCTTCCAGAAAAATTGACTTATTTGTGTTCCTTATACAAAATATTCCATCCCCTGTCATATATATGTCTTTACAAAGGCGTGTATATGTATATATATATATATATATATATATTTAATTTCTGCAAAGATCTTCCATTCAACCCTCTCTTGTAATCCCTATCTATCTTCAACAATTAACTTAAGAGCTACTTCTTCCATTTTATCAGTGATCATTTTCCCCCTTCTTCACTAAAATTACTTAGTATATTTATTAATGTTTATTTTTTTGTTTTCCCTAAGAAGATTATAATCCTCTCAGTGGCTGGGATTGTTTAATTTTTGTCTAAACCAAAAACACTTCTTGGTACTTTCTACTTTTTTTAGTAAATGCTTGTTGAAATTAACTGAAGGCTAGGTATGATAGTATCCACTTATAGTTCTCACTGTTAAGGAGTAAGACATTGAAGGATGGCTCACATTTGGAAGTTTTCATATGCCAGAGGACTAGTGTGTAATACTTGAAAAAAAACTCTATCTCTTATAGTTTTAAAGAATCCTGAAACATTCTACTCTTAACACATTTTGTCCATCAGATGCTCATATCTTTAGCAAACTTTTAAATTTTCAGATCAATTCTTTAAAAATATGTAAGAAAACAACTAGCACCAAGAGTACTTTACTATCAAAAAACAGTGATTTGACTAAAACTATGTATAAGTAATGTAAGTTCAAGTAACCACTGTATCTGGAATCAGAATATTTGTAACAGCTACTTGTTTGCTATAGGACCTTAGACAAATCAAGTCACATTCACCTTCTGTTTAATAATCTTTAAAATGGAGATGGACATGAAGCTCTAAAACCTGCAAACCTAAGACATACATGCAAGTCAATATAAAGTGATTGATTGCCTTGTCCATATCAAACCTACACCAAATCATTTGTAGTAAGTTATTTTGTAGGATCTTATAGATATAAGTGAAATAGTTGTTGAATTTATCATTCCATTCAGCTCAAGCACTCAAGGGGCTAATGAAGCACCTAAGACACCTTAGGAAGTAAGTAAGGAGGGTCTATGACACCTAAGTTTGAGTTGATCTGAAGCATATAAAGTCACAACACTAACAATAGATTTTGGAGATAGCTGCTTTAGAGTAAGAAAGCATAGAATTGGAGGCTAAAATAAAAATTGAAAGAATCCATTGATCTTCTCCTGAAAGATATCCCTAAATGACAAATCCCAGGAATATAAGAGCCAAATTGCTGAACTCCCAGGTCAAAATGTAAATGTTGAAGCAGTTGGAAGGGAATGATTTAAGTAGCATGGAATTGTAGTCAGGATCAAGGAGCATAGAGTTAAGTGTATAATATTTCAAAATGGTAGGATTAAGACAGGAATAGACTATTGAACAAAAATGAAAACAATCCTTCTGAAGAAAAATGGATATTTAATGAAATAAAGGATTTTCAAATATTTCTGATAACAAAAATTGAATGGAAAATTTAACATCCAGATAAAAGATTCAAGAAAAGGAAATAAAAAGCTAAACATGAAAGAAAAATCAAAAGGGACTTAAAATGAATGACTTTTTCCATTCCTATATGGGAAAATAAGTTATAACCCTTAAAAACTTTATGATTATTAGGACACTTAGAAGATATATATAGAGGACACAGGTATGAGTTGATTAAGATGAGATGATTTCAAATAAGTATAAGTGTGAAAAAGAGGCATGCACTAGAAAAGGAATGAAGGGAAAAGAAGGATATTGGAAATAACTGCACATGAAAGAGGCACACAAGAAAGAGTTTATAGAGTTTAGGGAGAAATTCGTGTGAGGTGGGCAATGCTTGAAATTCACTCTCATCAGAATTGATACAAAGAAAGAATAACATACATACTCAGTTGAGTATAGTAATATGTTTTACCCAACAAGGACATACAAAAGGAAAGAGATAAAATAAAGGGATAGATAAAAAATAGGGCAGATTAAAAGAGGCAGTGGTCAGAAGCAAAAAGATTGTTTGAAAAGGGAAAGTGAAAAGAAAGGAAAAGTAGGATAGAAGGAAAAAGGGAGCATTCATAACTAAATCTGAATGGGACAGACTCATACATAAAATGGGAGTGGATGGCACAATGGAATAAAAATCAGAATTCTATAATACTTTCTTTACAATAAAGACACAAAGAATAAAAAGTAAAGACCAAAAGCTGTTGGAACAAAAACTATTATGCTTCATCTAAGTTTAAAAAAAATGCAGGCAGAAGTAGCAATCATCATCACAAAGGAAAAGCAAAAATAGAACTCATTAAAAGTGATAAACAAGGAAAACACATTTTCCCAAAAGATAACATAGATAATTAAACATCAGTGTGTATGTATGTATATATTAAATGGCATAGCATTCACACTATTACATGAAAAGTTAATAAATTATGGGAAGAAATATACAGTAAAACCATACTGGTAGGAAATCTAAACTTTCCCCTTTCAGATCTAGATTAACATAAAATAAATAAGAAGGTAAGGAGATGAATAGAATTTTAGAAAAAAGTTAGATATGAGAGACTTGTGGAGAAAATTGAATGGGAATAGAAAGGAGTAAGTTTTTTTTCTCAATTATAGATAGCATCTTCACAAAAATTTCCCCAATGAATATTGATGCATAAATTTAAAAGAAAAATCCAACAAGGAGATTAAACAACATATAACAAAGTTCATACATTATGGCCAGCTGGAATTTAAACCAGAAATGTAAGGCTAGCTCAATATTAAGAATTCTAACAGCATAATTGGCTATATAAATAACAAAGCCAAGAAAAATCATATTACTATCTCAATAGACAAAGAAAAAGCTTTTAACAAAATGCATTTATTCCTATTAAAATACTAGAAAGTGTAAGAAGAAATGATTAGTATATATCTAATACCATCAACAAGCATAATCTTTAATGGAGATAAACTAGCTACATTCCCAAAAAGATCACAGATGAAAGAAGGATGTTTATCATCACTACATTCAATATTGCATTAGAAGTGCTAAGTGTAGCAATAAGATTTTTTTTTAAAATTAAGAAATATAAATAAGGATTAAGTCAAGAAAACTAAAAAACTTTGTAGATAATGTGAGATTTTATTGAGATAAACTAGAGAATCAACTAAAAAAAGTTGAAACAATTTATTAAGATTTCAGGATATAAAATAAACATTAAACATTGGCATTTATAAATATTACCAATAAAATTCAAACAACAAGAAATTAAAAAAAACTACATTTAAATAACTACAGACAACATAAAATATTTGGAATATGCATGTGTAGACAAACCCAAGAACCATATGAACACAATTATAAAATAATTTTAATTAAAATACAGATGAAAATAATTGAAGAAATGTTAATTGATAATGAACAGGCTGAGTCAATATAATAAAATTGTTAATTCTACTTTTGGTGGAGTGGTGAACTCATTCAACCATTCTGGAGAACAATTTGAAACTATGGTCAAAGGGCTTTACAACTGTTCATGCCTTTTGACCCAGCAAAACCAATATGATGTCTGTATCCCAAAAAAGATCAAATGAAAATGACCTGTTTGTACAAAAATATAGCAGTTTTTTTCTGTGGTGGAAAAGAACTAGAAATTGAGAGGATGTCTATCAATTTGGGAATGATGGAACAAGCTGTGGTATAAGATCAGGACAGAATACATTTTGCTAAAAGATATGACAAAAATGATAATTAGAGAAACACTTGGAAAGACTTGTGCAAACTGATACAAAGTAAAATGACCAGAACAAGTAGAACATTGCACACTGTAACAATATAAGACAATCAAATGTGCAAGATAGTCACTCTCATCAATACAGTGATCTAAGACAATTCCAAAGTACTTATGATGAAAAATCTTATCTATATTCACAGACAGAATGATGTACTTACTATTTGTGCAAATTGAAGGATAATTATTATTTTTTTGCCTCGTGGCTATTATGGAAATAAATGTTGCATTATTTCAAATGTATAATTGATATCATATCTCTTGCCCTCTCAGTGGATGGAGGACACACAGAAGGGAAGAGAGGATTTGAAACTCAAGAATTTGTTTAAAATGGAAGTTAAACATAAAATATATATAAATTTTTAATGTCAGAACAAATACTTTTTGGGTGTATTCCCAACAAGAGAATAAGTAGGTAAGAGGGAAGATTTTTTTCCACTTTGTTCTGGTCAGCTCTGCTTCCCAACCAGCTACTTTGTTCACTCAAGGATGTCTCCAATGTAAGGTCTGATTCTTGACTAATGAATTCTGCTCTAGAATTGTCGTGCTTTAACAGGCCCTAAGCACAAATTCAATGGAAAGAATATCTAATTTATTCATAAATATATAATTTCTAAAACATTTGAGAACTGAGTGGATAAACTAATAATTGATAGAAATAAGGGAGCCAAGATGGTGGAGAGCAGACATGACGCTCTGACCTCCTCTGTCTTTCAAAACAACAGCAGATTAAGCCTCTAAACTGATTTTGAAGTCAAAGCAACCCTAAATATTTGGAGTAGAACAAATTCCCAGAAGTTACCTTGGAAGAACTTCAGAACAGATCTGTTTCAATTGAGCAAGGTGACACTCTGCCAAGCCCAGATGGCAGCATGGGGAGACAGGGCAGGAGGCCAGGGCTGGGACTCAGACCACTGCAGTTTTCAGGCACCTGGGAAGCTTCTGTGAGCCTGGTGGGCTATTCTATTCTGGTTTTAAGCAGATAGTTTGGCAGATTTGTCTTTTGTAGAAGATACATTGTAAACCACTGAGCCCAAGAAGAGCTGAATCTAGTCCTGATTACACAGCATCCAAAATAAATCAACAGAACTGACCCAGGGCAAATTAAAACACTTGTCCTTCCTTTGCTTTGAACAGACCTCAAGCCTTAAAAATGAATAAAAAACAAAAAAGAATTCTTGCCATAGGCAGCTTTTATGGAGAGAGAGAAGAACAGACCTCGGGTTTATATAAGTAAAAGAACTCCAGAGGAAGCCACAAAGGGAGACATGAGCCGGTCCCTATTTCACAATGGTTTCCTGGAAGAATGCATAAAAAATCTTAAAAAAGAGATAGAAGAAAAATGGGGAAATGACATGAGATCATTAAAAGAAGGAATGGAAAAAGAATATAATTCCCTACAAAAGAGATATTAAAAAGTCACCAATTCACTGAAAAACAAAATTCGTGAAATTGAAAAAGAATGCAATGAACAAAAAAATTCAATTGGCCAATTGCAAAAACAGCTAAAAAAAGATAACTGAAGAAAATAATACACTAAAAATTAGAATTGAACAAATGGAAGTGAATGAATCAATAAGACTTCAAGAATAGTCAAAGAGAAACAAAAAAGTGAAAAAAAAAATAGAAGAAAATATGAAATATCTCCTAGGAAAAACAATTGACTGAGGAAATAGTCCTAGATGAGACAATTTAAAGATTATTGGACTTCCTGAAAGCAATGATGAAAAAACAAATCTAGACACCATCTTACAGGAAATCGTAAAAGAAAACTGCCCTGGTACCAATTTTAGAATCAGAAGCATTATCTTTCAGGGTAAAAGATGGACATTTAATGATATAGGTGAATTTCACCTATTTCTAATGAAAAGAAGTAGCCATCAAAATAATTCAACCAATCACCTCCTGAAAGAGACACCAAAATTAAATTCCCAAGGAATATCATGGCTAAATTTCAGAACTGACTGTTATTGCAAACATTCAGAAAGAAACAATTCAAATACAGAGGAGCCACAATTAGGATCATCCAGGATCTATCAACTTCCACCTTAAAGGATCCAAGGGCCTGGAATCTGATGTTCTGAAAGGAAAAAGAACTTGGATTATAGCCAAGAATAAGCTATCCAGCTAAAATGAGCATTATCTTTTAAGGAAGAAGATGGACATTTAATGATATAGGTGAATCTCACCTATTTCTAATGAAAAGACCAGATATGAAAAAAAATGACCTCCAAACAAAAGAACCCAAGAACATAAAAAGGTAAAAAGGAAAGAACTCTTGAGAATTATATTTCTATTATGGGTATACTTAGAGAATGCAGGTATAATTTGATTTTATTTTGATAATATGAAAAAGAATCTAAAGGTAGAAAGGTGATCATAGTGGAAAAAGAGGGGAAAGGACATAAATAAAGGAAATTACATCTCATGAAGAGGCAAAGAAAACCTATTATAATTGTGGGAAAGAAAGGAGGGGGATAATCCTTGTATGAATCTTACTCTCATCACATTTGGCTCTAAGAGAGAATATTAGAAATATTTGGTTTTACAGAGAAACTTGTCCCACATTATAGGAAAGTGGGGGGAAAGAGGGAAAAGAAAGAGAAAGACTAAGAGAAAGGAAAGTAGAAGAATTAGAGGAAAGGTGTAATAAATGGGGAGGGCTGCAAAGGGGGAGGACTGTTAGAGGGAGATAGTCATCAAAAACAAAATACTGGGGAGGAGGGAGGGAGAAAGGAAAGAGAAAAACATAAATTTGGGTAAATAAGATGGCAGGAAATAGAGAATTAGTTATTTTCACTGTGAATGTAAATGGGATGAACACTCCCATAAAACAGAAACAGATAGCAGACTGAATTAAAAGCCAGAATCCTACAATATGTTGTTTACAAGAAACACATTTAAAGCACAGAGATACATAGAGAGTAAAAGTAAAGGCCTGGAGCAGAATTTATTATGCTTCAGGTGAACAAAAAAAAAGCAGGGCTAGCAATCCTGATCTCAGATCAAGTAAAAATAAAGATAGATCTAATTAAAGGAAGGAAAATATATTTTACTAAAGTATACCATAGATAATGCAGCAATATCAATACTAAACATATATGCACCAAGTTGTATAACATCCAGTTTTCTAGAGGAGAAATTAAGAGAGATTCAAGAAGAAATAGACAGCAAAACTATATCATTGGGGGATCTCAACCTTGTTCTCATAGAATTAGATAAATCAAATAACAAAATAAATAAGAAACAAGTTAAGGAGATAAAGAAAATATTAGAAAAGTTCGGTATGATAGACCTTTGGAGAAAATTGAATGGAGACAGAATAGAGTTTACTTTTTTTCTCAGCGATTCATGGAAGTTTTATAAAAATTGGCCATGTGTTAGAGCATAAAAACCTCAAAATCAAATGCAGAAGGCAGAAATAATCCATACATTTTTTCAGATCATCATGCAAAAAAAATTACATGCAATATAAGGTGAAGAGAAAATAGATCAAAAGTTAATTGGAAATTAAATAAT